>CAUYQG010214407.1:0-26130 GCA_963574415.1 Tarsius wallacei | reverse complement strand
GCGGGTTCGAGACCCGCCTGGGCAAGCGAGACCTCATCTCTACAATAAATCTAAAAAATTAGCCGGGCGTGGTAGTGCGTGCCTGTAGTTCCAGCTACTTGGAAGGCTGAGGCGGAAGGATCGCCGGAACCCAGCAGGTCGAGGCTGCGGTGGCCAGGAGCGGCCACTGCACTCCAGTCTGGGCGACAGAGTGAGACTCCAACTCAAAAAAAAAAAGTTTTCTTTAGCCAGGCGTGGTGGCTCATGCTTGTAATCCTAACACTTTGGGAGTCCAAGAAGGAAGGATCACTTGAGGCCAGGAGTTTGTGACCAGCCTGGGCAACAAAGTGAGATCCCATCTCTATTTATTTTTAATGTTTGGTCTTCTTCTGAGTCTGTTCTTTTTATGCTGATAGTGTGGCCTTCATTTCTGCAATGTTTTGCTCCTTTTATCATTTTTGAAGATAGATTCCTTTGTGTCTTTTGCTTATTACTCATCCTTGAAAGGAGGAAGTTATTCCAGCATCAGCTGGAGTTCACAGGCATTCTCATTATGGCTGGTCATAGGGGGAAATATGTGAGTTCTCATAACCATAGCCACTGTGGTAATTTTTTCTCACCAGTAATCCAGGCAAGCCCTACAAAGCTTCTCACAATGCAGACTTTTCTCCCACCAGTTCACCAAAACCCCGCGTCCTGCAAATACAAGTTACAGTATCATCCCAAACCATTTTATTCTCTTGGGCCTTATTTTTTTTAATTTCTAAACAAGATCATAGCTGCATTCATGCCAAGGCTAGTTATCCCTCACTACTGAAGAAACACTCCTCTGAGCATTCTACCAAAACCTCAAACATTTTGAGGTTTCCAGTCTGGTTGGTGGAAACAGGCACAATTTAGACCCTGTGTAGCTCTAGTGCTTCCCTTTCTAATCTCTTCTGGTGATTCTTTCCCTGGCCTGGAGGCATTTCTTCACAGGTACATGCTGATCAGTATTATGCTGAGCTCTTGAGGGGCACCTTCTGCAATTCTCAAGTTCCTTTCTCTGAGCAGCTCTCCTCCAGACTCTAACCAGCTAGACTTCCTCAGAGACCCAAGTCCGTC
This sequence comes from Tarsius wallacei, assembly GCA_963574415.1. Lineage (NCBI taxonomy): Eukaryota > Metazoa > Chordata > Mammalia > Primates > Tarsiidae > Tarsius > Tarsius wallacei. Next base: position 25,047 of record CAUYQG010214407.1, on the reverse strand, counting down.
TCCCCTACTCTGGGCTGTGTCTGGATTCTTCCTCCCTGGTACAGGGAGAAATTCTAGAAGAAACTCTCTCAAGACAGTAATCTTAGGAAAAGCCAGGATTTACTTCACTTGTTTCCCATCTTTCATCGATCACTGTCTGTTGTCTGATGCCCAAGTTTTGGAAACAACTCTTTTATAACTTTTGCCTTTTTTGGGGAAGTGGAAGGGGTTGTTTCAAGTCAGGGTACAAATTTGGTCCTTGTTACTTATCTTGATCACAATGAGAAGTCTATGTTATGGTGTAATTTTTGTTGTTAGTAGTATCTGAGAAAAAACAAGAGAGAAGGGTATGATAAGGACTCAGCAGAGCCAATGGGTAGTTGAACAGCCATATTGCTTTTGTTTTCCTACTTAAATAAAAGTCTAAATGCATAAAAATTAAGTACTTTTCAGTTAAGATATACATTCTAGAAATGTTTTAATAATTATCCAGATAATAAGGGCAAGACACTGGAACAGTACACAAAGGAATAAGAAAGATACCTGGGAAAATAAAGCATAAGTGAACACAAACATTTCACACAATATTTGCTTGTATTTCTCAAAAGCTCAGTAAAAGAAGCAGCTTTCCTTCTTGCTAACAGACAAGCCCTTATCTTGGCTTCTATGTAGCATTCACTAATTGAAATAAAAATGAACTAAAACTTAGAAAAATGTGATAGTGTCAACTGTACTCAAAGAAAAAATATAATTACTTAGTCATTCTAATTACACATGCAGAGTAAAGCAATTGCTTGCTATTTACTGGTATATGCCAAAAACAACTTAATATTAATAAATATTTGTGAGAAGTTACTTGTTAAATTTTAATTACTTAATAAGAGCAATGAAATATTTTTAATTAAAAAGTATGTACACCCATAAGTAAAATAACCCTTTGTATTCCAATATAGCAGCTTCTTTCAGAGCTGAAGGATAACACTTCTGAGTCCCTAATTAGATACAAATCATGAGGGAGAAAAGGGTTAGTTAAATATCATATTGTTTCTTCCCAATGGAAAATTAGAAAATAAAATTTCCAAAGGATAAAATTTTTTTGAGACATTTTCTTCTTATCTTATAAGGATGATGATGATGATGATGATGATGATTTTACTTTGGTAAAGTAAAAACCCAAAGTTCTTGGACCTGACAAGGGTAGTCTTTAACCTTGAAGCCCTGAAATCTACTTCTCTGCTCCTTCCACCATGTCAGTCTCCAATGGGCTAACTCATTACAATTCTTACTGAATGAATTAATTGATATTTTCTTACTGGAAATTACAACCAATTTGTGGAAATTAGTACTAATGACTTTTTCAACAGACATACATAGTTGTGTAATTCTTATTAATAATTCCAGCCACTAATCAACTGTAACTGGAAAACAACAATATATGGGGTAAGTGGGGAATTGGTACCCTAACTTTCACCCTCTAAATCTGGAGGAAAAAGTTAAGTGGTACTGCGTTACTTTGCCATCCCAGGAAACCAAGATTCTTCCAATGTTCCTAGTGTGGCTATAGCAAACCACATAACAAAGCAGTTTTCCTTATTTCTCATTCAGTCATAAAAACTCTGTCCCTAACTGGTGTTTGCCAAATCCCCCTCATTATTAACACAGAAAGCGTATGGAATGAAATTATTCTAGCCCCCTACACAAGTTTTATAACTAGGTTCTCTACTGAATGTGTTAAATTTCTGAAATCCTGGGTAAAAGTTTTCTTGAATCTTATTCCTTCTTGGTGAAGCCTGCAGCAGCACAAACTGGAATAGGAAAAACAAGAAAAGGACATTCCCTAAAACAGGTCTATTTTGGGAGATGATTTACTAAATGACCTCTTTGGCACAGTCCCCCAACTAATTTCAATCTGAACAGGGGAATAAGGTCAGACGCCACCAACAAAGTACAACCAGAGTCATTCCTCTGATAACAGCAAATTAGCCCTGAAAAGGAACACGTATCAGCCTGAAAAATTCATGAAGATTTGAATCTGCTGCCTAATTAGCCACAGTGGTTGATACAAGAGAAAAAAATAGCCCACAAGTAACAATGTCAAATTAGAGGCATTTGCTGGAACTTTCCATTGAATGGCTGACTCAATTGAAATATCCAAATGACCAGCTAAATACACAGAATCAGACCCATCAGAAAGTCTTCCTGTGATTATGCCATCACATCTGAATATATGTGACTCAGAGAGTATGTATTTAAGGAAAACTCACAGGCAAATTATATATATATACATATACACACACACACACACACACACACATATATATACACACACACGTGTGTGTGTGTGTGTGTGTGTATGCAGTGAAAAATATAAGGGAACTTTTAAGAGTTTATGAAAAGATTGAATTAACGGGTAAAAATAAAAAAATACAAATTTTCTTTTTAAATATAAGTTCTATCGATATCAAGACTTTTTGGAAGCTATGTTCCCAGTCATGGAGTTCATCCCTAAAAAACTGAGGTTCTGAGAATTTAAGCATGTCAATTCGGTCTTTTTTGCATTATTAATCAAAGAAAAGTGGGTACTCTTTACAGATTTTTTTAAAGATTAGAAAATAAAAAGTCAGAAAGATTCAAATCAGGACTGCATGGTGAATGATTTATCATCAAAACTATCTTTTTTAAAATTTTATTTTAAAGATGTGGGGTACAAGTCAGGATTGGATAAATAAGTGGTCTAGGCACAGGTGAAGTTTGAGCTGCCCATCGCCCCTCACTTCTCCTGGATTAGAATCAGGAACCCATATGTATTTTATGTGCCCCCACCCCCACCCCACCAGCAGTGTCCCACTACTGCCAATCCCTTTCTTGTAGTATTATGATGGGTGTTCTGTGTCCACTTATGAGTGAGAACATGGGGTACTCAGTTCTTTGTTTCTGTAATAGGTCACTGAGTACAATAGGCTCCAAATCAATCCAAGTTGCCACAAAGTCCATAGTTTCTTTCCTTCTTTATGGCTGCATAATATTACATCTTGTATATGTACCACATTTTATTTTCTCCAGTCCAGTTTCAATAGGCAGCATGATTGGTTCCATATTTTTGGTAGTGTGAATAGTGCTACAATAAACACATGTGCACAGGTATCTTTTTTGTTGAATGATTTGAGTTCCTCCAGGTATATTCCCAGAAAGGGCACTGCTGGGTCATATGAAAGGTTAATTTTTAGATCTTTTAGAAATTGCCACACTGTTTTCCATAGAGGTTAAACTAGTTGGCACTCCCACCAACAGTGTAGAAGTGTTCCCATTTCTCTGCATCCTCACTAGCATCTGCTGTTTTTTGTTTTATTAATGATAGCCATTCTTACTGGAGTTGGGTGGTATCTCAGTGTGGTTTTGATTTGCATTTTTCTGATGTTAGTGAGGCTGAGCATTAATTGCCCTTGTTTGATGAGAGGAATTAGTAGAAGCATGCATTATCATGGTGGAGAAGGACTCTCTAGTGAAGCTTTCCTAAAATTTTTTCTGCTAAAGCTTTGGATAACTTTCTCAAAACACTCTCATAGTAAGCAGATGTTTTAGTTATTTGGTCCTCCAGAAAGTCAACGGGAAAATTCCTTAAGAATCCCAAAAAACTGTTTCCAGACCTTTGCTTTTGAATGCTCTGCTTTCACTTTGACTGGACCACTTCCACCTCTTGGTAGCCATTGCTTTGACAGTCGTTTGTCTTCAAGATGATACTGGTAAAGCCATGTTTCATCTCCTGTTACAGTTCTTCAAAAAGTACTCCAAGATCTTGATCCTGTTTGTTTAAAATTTCCATTGAAAGCTCTTGTCTAAAGCTGATTTGGACACAAAGGTTTTGGCACCCATTGAATTAGAAGTTTGTTTAACTTTAATTTTTCCATCCGAATTGTGTAAGCTGAACCAATTGAAATGCCTATGGTGTTGGCTATTGTTTGTACTGTTAATCAACAGTCCTCTTCAATTAGGGTGTGACCAAGATTAAGTCTTTTCTTGCAAATTGATGTGGATGGTTTGCTGCTGCAGACTTCATCCTTAATATCATCTTATCCCTTCTTAAAATGAGTCACACATTTGTACATTGTTGATTTCCTTGAGGCATTGTCCCTATAAACTTTTCCTAAAGCATGAAAAATGTTGCCATTCTTTCACACAGGCTTTGTCATAAATTTTATGTTTGTTCTTGTGTCAATCTTAGTAGAATTCATATTATTCTGATAGGGGCATCATATCCTTCTTAGTGCCTCAAACTAGATCCTATACAGACATATAATAACAAGCTAGTACAAATTTACTGTGGTACCAAAACATTTTGAAATTCATGCATAGTTTTTCCATAATATGAATTTTCCATTAACTTTTTGAAGTTTCCTCAGTGCAATGACAATTTCCAATAAATGTGAATTGAGGACAATACAGTGACCACACACACAATTTCTTCAGACACTGAGTATTCATTCCAACTTTCCCTCCAAAGTATCAATCTTTCTCCTCCATTGGAAAATATAAACCTGTGCTTGAACACTTCTAGTGAAATGTATAACTATATACCATAAATGTGCTCATTCCTTTAGACTCAAAACATTTTTACTCCTCTCCAATATCTTCTCCTTAGTGCTAATCTGGCAAGCCTAACACATGGCCAATGAGGAGAATAATAAGTCTTTATAGCTACTGAAAGCCTTGAGGACTTGGATAAGAATTGGCACAAAACAGACCTCTTTCATTCTTCTTTGTGAGTGGACATTCAACAACTGAGGAGCGAAGGGGAATTTTTTGAAAGAAATAAAATGCTCGTAAGAACTAATGGTGAATATTAAGAGAGTACTTTATTAGCTTTTTTTTCTACATGGGATAGCACTGGATATGGTTATACTCAAGGTCCCTGGTACAAGCGTGAATACAGATTAAGGAAGATGCGACGTGGTACTTCTTGTTTGGGATCCAAAGAATTAAAAGGGGTCAAAGGGCAGCGGGTAAAGTCAGAGAAAATGAAACAAGGAACAGTCTACTTACCTCCTACTCTAGGCACTAGAACAGGAAAGAGAACTTTATAGAACATAAAGATAACAGTAAAGAGAATTTTTAAGTTTTGAAGAGAATTCTGAAGTTTCTAGCACAATATAGCTTGGTAAGAGGGAAAGTTTCTTCCCAGGAAGAGAGAATATTCACTTTCTTCAGGCAGTCATACCATGTCATCCCTGAGAGAACTCAACCAAATGGTGAATGAGTGAATAGATCACACCAAAATCTGGAAAGGGAAACTATATTTCATGATCGAATATTTGCAATTGCTAAAGTTTCACACTGAGTCTTCATCTTCCCCATAATGCACCCTTGCCAGTTATTGAAGAAAATATATTATGCACGTACATCTATGTAGATATAGGCATAGGTAATATATGTATATATGTAAATATGCATACATATGTATGCTAACCTATATGCTACATGATGAAAAGAAGGATCCAAGACAAAGAAATATATGCAAGTGTATCTGGATTCTTGGGTCCAGAAATTATTTGTGTAGATAAAAAAATATATATGAAATATACCAAATCATGCAACTCCAATAAAGTGTCCAGGTAGTGGATGGATAGTAAGTGAAATAAGTGTTGATATTAAAGCACGGTCATTTCAAATGATTTGTGAAGATCTTGTGAAGGATATCTAAAGACTGGTAAGGGTTTGATTCAATAAATTTGAAGGGAAAAAATGGTAAAAGGGCACAGGATTGACATGAGAAAAGATGTAGAGGCAGGTAAGTGAACACTTCCTTGCAGATTGGTGAATAACATTAGTTGCCTGAGAGTCAGACCTAAGTTACACTTCGTACAAATCAATGAGAGGACTTCCTGACCCAATCCGAACCTTACCTTTTTTGACCATTCAGGAGTGACTACAGCTCACCTGGACATCAGAAGGAAGTGACAAATAGGTCACACAAGGCCAACATTTTGCTCAAGAAATTTGCTTGCATTGGCATCCTGGGGTGGTCAGAGTGTGGTCATGCTAGTATATTCATATGCTTTGCGCCTGCCCTGGGTTCAGTGCTGTCCCCTTAAAGAACTATTTGACATACTTTCACTGGAGCATGAGGTATTCCAAAGAGTTTTATTTGTTCCCATTTTGTATCAGTGTCGAAGTTAGCTTTTGATGACTATTATCTATAATAATGTTGATATTTAACACATTGCACTAAGACAAAATGTTTTTAGGGGTTGCATTTTAGGAAATCCCAGGTCTCTGGCTGTGCCATCTGTTCAAGACAAGGTGTAATTTCAGGCTTTGGGGTATTTGGGCCTCCCTCTGGTTATCTCTTGAATTAGAGCCCATCTGGATGCCAATTCGTGGCTGTACATTCTGTAGATACAAGAATAGCTTTTAGGAGAAAAAGAAAAACCTAAAGTGTTGGGACAAGTCATATGTCTGGTACGATGTCCACTAACCAGTCTTACCCACTCCTCTATAGATAGTCTAAAGCTAAAATTCCAACTTTTGTGTTCTTTCCTCACATGCCATTAGCAGTTCAAGGGGAAAAAGTAAAAATAAAAACAAATAAATTAATTCAACTTTGTTTTCATCAAACATCTTCATAAATATATAAAGAGAGATTTTGATTAAGAAATAACAAATATAGTAACAGCCATCTAAAAACAATGAAAGAACGAAAAAGTGCTCAAAGGAACATGGTGATTTTTTTAGTCTGTCATTGATGAGTATCACTGACAGCGGCTGTAAGTAGGCAAGTGAGAGTTATTCTCAGGGTGTGATTCAAGAAAAAAAATCTAAAATGACTCAGTTAGACCACAACATAAAATCTTGCCTGAACTGAATTGGCTGATATGGTTTTAAAATCTGACAGTAAAATCAGCCTTTATAAAGTTCTAAAAGATTTTTGCCTATATACAGCTCAGAGATAGAGCTTCTCAGTCCTCTGTGCACTAAGAAGGCCTAAAAGCATTGTCATATTAATCAGGGAGATTTTTCTTTAATTTAAGGGTTAGGTTTGGGTTAAAATACAAGTTTCCCTGGGAAGTATCACTCTAAACTGACCCCGTCCCTGTTCATATTAGAGTAACTAAAGAATGTAACAGCAAGTTTTATTAAAGAGAAACAGAACTAGGAGGATGAGTTTTTGGTTCTGAATATCTGAAACAGATGGAGAAGGAATCAGAGTGGAAGAAATACAGACTAAGAAAGATGGAACATTATAAACAATGATACCCAGAGAATGACTTGTACCTTCCTGAATCCCAGTAACTTGGGTGGGAAGGCTTGGTGACAGTGGGATAACTGACAGGTTAAGAGAAATTTCAAGATTTCACATGTAGCTGGGCTATACTGTCTACCCCAGGTGTGTCTACCACAGCTAACAAATTCTTCCTTTTATCTGCTTTCTCCCACCCTTTAAGAAATGGTGAACATTCATAAAAGGTTTAAAACATTGAGATTTCTCCTGTGGCATAAAAATTATAGACTTATCCCCTCAAGAAATGCATAATAAGATTTAAACATGTTTTTCTACTAAGGCAGCATTTGCATGATGTTCTGTATTCCTTTTCAAAAGCATATAAAGAAAACCTGACTATCAATGGGTCAAAACACCTTAACATTTCTTTCCATTCATGTATTATACAGTACAGATGTTTACCCTCCTTTCCAGAACATGTCACCCTGCTATTTTATGTTTCAGCAAACTTTAACTTGGGGACAGGGAGAGGGTTGAAGAGAAAAACACAGAGGGGGGAATATAATCATATGAGATAAAGAATAAAGGTAGGGATGTAAAATGACACTGGAAAAATATGTAAAGCTGGTCTAGAAGTTAAGAAGCAAGGTCCTGGTACTAATACAAAGAGATCTGTTAACACTGTGTCTTTTATGATCTTCTCCAACTTTGCCGATAATAATAAAGGGAAGTCAGAAAAAGGCATACACCACCCACCATCTTCACCCTTGTCTAGGCGCCCACTCCATGTAGCATTGGACACCCTCCTTTTGTGTGTGACATGCCCCAGGCTTCTCTCCTTACTTATGCCAGCCCCTCTTCTAAAACCCCCTTCCCTCTGATCTCTAACTCTCTTCCATTCACCACATATCTCACAAGGCTCCTCCTGCCCCTTTCTTTCAAGGGTGATGTCTCTGTTCTCCGAATTACCAGAATGTTTATTCAGAACATGCTTCCAACACTTGACGTGTTCTGTCTTATTTGATCCAAAAATGTTTCTTGAACACAAACTGCTTTAGTTGATGTTTTCTGATTTCATAGAGTTTTAAATTATTTGTCTCCTGTGTTCCTAGAAGTTCCTAATGAAGGGCTCATTTCATTCATCTTTGGGTCTTCTGCATTCCCAATGAACATAGAAGGAACTTAGTAAGTCTCTGTTGAATTCAATGGAATATAATTCTAACAGTAAATGTTTTCTTCTTTCCTTGGAGGGCTCTGTTCTGAAGACCAGTCCTTGGTCCTCTTAGTCTGAGTGGTTCCCTGCCTTTAGTAGGGAGAGTTTCTTTCTTAGGAGAGAAAATGGGTACAATGTATGCTGAGGATATTGAGAAGACCCTTCTAGCTGGAGCACTTCTGTAAAGGTCCAGGATTGGTTTCCAGGGTTCTATGAAACTCCTAATAAAGTCTGTTCATGTCTTATTTATCACAAATTCTCTAAAGCATCCACAACCCCCCAAAGCTGAAGAGTTTAGCAAAGAGAAATTGTTTTCAGTCTAAAGGGAAAAACTACTGGGTTGCAGAATTGTTATTTAATCACTCTCAAGACTTTCTTTGAAATGTTATCATCCAGACTGAGGAATTCTAGTCCGCCCAGTAAAAATACAGTAGGAGCTGTGAGTAGACTGGGATATCAGAAAGAGTATAGGTCATTTTAATCGTGTTTGCTTTTGCAGCCTTGGACTTAGGGCTGGTTCTTGCTAGACCCTCCATGAGTACTTATTTAATACATGAATGAATAAAAGGATAATGAAGTCCAAGTCTGGCAAACAGTGGCACGATTATGCTGGAACCAAATTATTAACCAAAACACAGCACCCTTGACCTGTGTCCAGCTTCTCCAAAATGCTGATATTTGTTGATTTTGCTCAATGCACCACCATCTTCACTACATATCTATCTCCTTTCCAGAAGTTTTTTTTTTTCAAGTTAGCCCTATAGCTCTTTGTGCAAGCTAGGCATATAGAGATGGGCAAAAATGAACAAGAAGAAATTGTTCTTGTGAGAATGTATGTGTCCCAGCTACACTACAAAGTCTCTCAGACACTTAATGCCCTAAAATGCCATGTCTTTCTCATAACATGTAGCCCTAGCTATCAGTTGCCCTTTCTTCAAAAAGGTATTTTTGATTATATTTTACCCAGATTCCAGAAACAATATTTATTCACCAAAAAAAGGGAGAAAAGACAGAAGACACACACACATACATACACATACATAATTTAAAATGTATTATTATGTCATGGTCCCAAAGTAATGTGTTAGCCTCTTTATTCCAATTTTTCTAATGAATATAAATGTCCAAACATAAATACTTACAGAAACATGCAAATATAAATATCACACAATTATCATGGAGTAAAATACAGGCAAGCCATGTCTTGTCACTTGTTGGTTCTCTCCAAACTCCGATTGTCCCACTTAACAATAAATCCTGACTCAGACTTGTCCCCAAAATCTTGAATATAAACTTGTAAAATTTACCTTGTGGAAATCTGTGATTCCTAGCATTTGATTTGTCCTATTAGTTAGGAAGCTCTTCAGGAATTAGAACTAGGCACTAAGAATTGTTTTACTTCTCATGTATGCCTTTCTCACAGGAATTTTTAAATCAATGAACAACTATTTTGCTAATCTTATTCCCTCCGATTCAAGAAATGAGATCTTGATGATGAAGTAAGAACTTGGATGGCGACCAGAAGTCAGGCAGGAGCATCTCCCCACACAAGCTGCTATATTATCTTCCTGCTCCAAAGCTGGGATGGTCATGACTGCCAAATGCGTGGTGACGGGCATATGCATGCTGAGCCCTTCATGAGGAAATGTCATTCCAGCAGGAATAAAACACAAAGCATGCTTTTTTTTTTTTGCCTCATTTTTAAAAACAATTTTGTCTGGCATAAAATCTCTTTTTAGAGAAAATTGTCCAAGTTCACCTTATTAAAGTGTGGCAATTACCTTGGCTATTATAAGCATCAGCTCTGGTAACAAGGACTTCCTTCTGGAATTAAAGTAGGTGATGTCTTCCCTGCTCTAATTGTAAGCACAAATACTCTCCCACAGATTTATAGGAAAATCAGTGTCCAGGGAAGATGGAAGGGGGACCCAATGATGGTCCATTAGAGAAAGACAGACAAGTCTAACTCAGCTCACTGGAATTGTCTTAAAAGCAAAGCAGTTGGAATCAAGAAATCTTAGGAAGTTGAAGTTGGTTTTTAAAATAATGTGAATAAATACTATAGTAAATGGTGTATCCACTAATATTAATAATGGGTCAAAACTCACTAACAAGGATGGTTTATTAACAAGAAATCACTGTAGAATTGAGGAGTAACAGATCAGTTGTAACTAAACAGGGTTAGAGATGACTGTCAGGCATAGGAAAACAAATTTTTTTTTAGAAAGATAACAATATAGAGTTAGAATAGCTAAGGAAACAGGTTATCTAAAAGATCTCCACCACCCATGGGAGAAATGCAGAATAAAAATGGGCAATATTGGGTTATATAGTCATAATATATACAAGGTCATAAAAACAATAGTGCAAAAATAATACCCACTTGGCTTTGTAGTTTCTATTTTTAGGATTAGCCCTTAAACAAAAATTTTTATTTGTTGATTTGTAAGAATAAATCAACATTACTAAGACCCTTATGCCATGTTTCTCATCGTGACTAGCACATAAGATATTCAATAATCACAATTTTTTTCAATTGATCAGCTGTTACTGAGGACAAGAAAAGTCTAGTTTTATATTTAAATTGTTTGTAAATATTTCATTTATATGTTATAAATTTTAGTGTACTGCAACATTCAGGGTTTTCTCTTGCCTGAATCGTGTGACTTTTAAAATTAAAATGACTTAAAGTGAGACACTACACGTGAAAGCACTGAAAATAACAACACACTGCAAACATGAAGTACTTCCATCATCATCATCATCATCATCATCATCATCAAAGCAAACAAATCCCAATGCAAAAGCAGTATTTTAATAAATATATAACTTCTCACACTTGTTACTTCTGTGCTAGAAACCTAGGCAGACACCTAAATCTATCACACCCTAATGACATGTACCCACATGTCTCTGACACTGTCATCCAATACAACCCACACCAAGACCAAACTATGGTGCTTGTTGCTGGTGTCTTTTCCAAGAGCAGAATAGATATGTGTAGTCTCTGTTCCCTTTCCAAGGTAATCAATTGTATTGTATTGACTGGATAGGATACTCTGTTATACCTTCCTTAGAAACTATATTTTCTTGGGAAACTGTTCATTGGTAGCTTGTAGTAGATCACCGATAGAGCTACAACTAGAGGACCTTGCACGTAGTTTAGCTTCCACTAGAGTGGGGCACAAAGGTAGGGCCCCCTTTATGGAGAAAGGAGGGTGAAGGTGCATGATGAATGAATGACCACTGGGTCAGCGTCTTGGTGGAGTGCCTTTCCTGTGCCTAATGTGGAGGTTGGACGTACAAGAAAAGACACAATCTCGTCCTTGAAGACCTATACAATCTAGTTAAGATGATCAGTATAAAACATATGAAAAAAACACAAAATATAAGATTCTATCCTCATGAGTGAACTCGAATGACAGAAAGCAGAGTTCAGAAAAGGTAAGCTGAAGAACTCAGTGATGAGGAAGTTCACAGAAGGAGTTGAACTTCTGCTGTGCCTTTAAAGAACAGGTGGGCTACCTGGATGTGCGAGAGTTAGAATAGGAAGGGAGGATGCTGGCCCATGCCAAGCAGATGGGCTGTGTGGGGAATAGTGGGATAATGAAAGGTCTTGACATCTTGTCAAAGGAGTTTAGACTCAGTGCAGCTGGAAGTGAAGACTCACTAGAGATTTTGAGCTGGGAATAGCCTGACAATATCAAACAGCTGAAAATACAAAACAGCAATCAGTTTGGGGCTTACCCCATGGGTACAGAGAACTGAGGGATTAATTCAGGTATGACAGACTACATATTTTCCATGGCCTCTGAAGTATACCCAATGTTTCTCAGGCACAGCTCTTCACAAACAGTGCAGGCATGTGTCCAAGCTCCAGCCATAAGAAGGAGCTCCTTCGTTCTCAAGTTGTTAAAGGAAAAGAAAGCTGTGAATACTTAAAACAATTAATAAGGGGGATAGCTAATTCCCAAATTAGGCACCACTATGCTGGTAAAAAAAAATTATTAAAATACTACTGTTCAGAATTTGAGATAATTAATCCAGAGAATATCAACTATTTCCTTTGCGATTAAAAGCACAGACTTCGGAGTCAGATCATGTAGGTTTGAATCCCAGCTCTGCTACTTACTGGCTGTGTAACCTTGGGTAAATTTCCCAACCTTTCTGGGCCTCGTTTCCAATTTGTAAGATGGGAATGATTATAGTACATACCTTATGAATATGCCATAAGAACTAAGTCAATTGATATTTGTGACCTAGAGTGTGCTATCTAAATATTGGTTAATAATAAATAACAAAAAATATAGAAAAAAGCAGAATTATCCCAAGTATTAATGTGCCATAGGGATTTGTTTAACCCAGTAGGGAGATACGAATATTTAAAGGATTTTGGAGCATCGATTAGAGCAGCATATCTCATGGGTAGGTGGGAAAAAGGATGCAGATTTTGCCCCCCAAGGACATTTGACAATGTCTGGAGATATTTGTGGTTATCACAGCTGTGGGGTGGAAAGCTGAAGGAAGGGGGTGCTACTGTCATCTAGTGGGCAAAGACTAGGGGTGCTTTTAAACATCCTACAGTACACAGGACAGCGCCCACATAATAAGGAATTACTCTGCCCGAAGTGTTGATCCTGCCAAGGTTTAGAAACCCTGGGTTGTAATATGTGCATGGTGATGAAACAAGAGGTCATCATAAAAAATGGCACAGCAGAGTGGGAACAAAAAAAGGTCCTGAATCGATCCTCTAACGCAGGCGTCCCTAAGCCCCAGGCCGTGGACTGGTACGGGTTCGTGGCCTGTTAGGAACCAGATGACGGCCCAGCAAAGGTGAGCAGTGGGCGGGTGGAGTCTACTTCCTGGCAGATCAGCAGTGGCATTAGATTCTCATAGGAGCTCAAACCCCATTGTGTACTTGGCATGGGAGGTATCAAGGTTGCACGCGACTTATGAGAATCTAATCTAATGCCCGATGATCCCCTCCCCCACTCCCCAGTCTGTGGAAGAATTGTCTTCCAGAAACAGGTCCCCAGTACCAAAAAGGTTGGGGACTGCTGCTCTAATGCACCTCACATAGTCTCTGCAGCCCTCTGCTAAGCCATTTTTCAACTGTGGCCACGGATTAAGATTTCCTATTGTAAGCTTTCAATCATGATAGGGTAAATGAGGAGTGAACACTGGGGAAATGTTTTCACAACTCAGTCCAGCACCCCAATAGAGCATCATCAATATATTCATCTTTGTGCTGAATGGAATATGTTGTAGAGAAGATATGGAATCTGGTCCCTCGGGGAACATTCCCTTTGGTTGAGGAACCAAGGGCCACCTACACTTAGGAAATTATTAGGGAGCCTCACACAACTGTGTGTGACTGAGATTGGGAACACAGCTTGAGACCACAAGTTTGCCCTGTCTGGTCCTGGAAAGGAGAAATTAGCATAGCTATAGATGTTGTGCAGGCTTAGCGGAGGCTCTGAAGTCCAAGTTAAGCTTGAGACAAAAATAGGATTTTGATAGATGAAGAGAAGGCGTTCTCTTGAATGGCACTGGATTAGCAAAAGTGTGTTGGTGGGAATATTCTTGTGTCCAGAAGACAGTGAGGAATTCTCTCTAGAGGGACTCTTTCAGAGGCTGGAAGTGAGGGGAGGCTGAATGAAAAGAGAAAACACTTTTAAATAACAATGGAGCCAGTGAAGGGATTCTGATCCCTCCTGGAAAGTTATGGGAAAATATACATTCAAGTTCTCTATGCATGGAAACAACGAAAAGGAAAGATGTTCAAAATGTCTGGGCTGTATCCATATGAAGGTAGACTTCAGCGAGCAAAGAACAGAGATGAATTTTGCTTTCTGCCCTTGCTATGAGGTGAAGAGAGGGGCCTTCTTCCCTGGAGACCAACGCACAAAGCACAAGCTGCTAAATCAGTTGTGCTTCCTGGGAAAGGTGTTGTTTAACCTAGCAACAGTTTTAAGTTTGTACACATTTGCATGCCGAGATGTGCCATTTACAAACACCACCACGAGCCCAGCCTTTAGCTTGGGGTGGGTATTCATGTTTACTTAGCTATCTGGGTTTCCTTTTTTTTTTTTTTTTTTGGTGGTTACTAAATTATACATGTAAATCAATATGTATCTTGAATTTACATACCAAATGCAAATGGTGTGACTGTCACTTTTTCTCCTGTTCCATATTTGCTCTGTGCAGAATGAATACCATATGCACCTTCACTGAATCACTCTGGGCCTTTGCCCTTCCTGCTTCTCAGAAAAGCATCATGGAGGAAGTGGGAAGAAGAGTTCTGCAGAACCTTCCAAACAGCCAAGTAGTGAGGCCTTACAGCACATAGGGTAACGGTAGTTCAAAATTGGACAGTAATGTAAACTGAGGAAGCATAGTTGACCTCAGACAACAGGGGGTGATGGCAGCTGCTGCTAACTGGAGAATGGGTGCCTCACTTAAAAATATCAAGTTGAGGCTTGGCACAGTGGCTCATACCTGTAATCTCAGCACTTTGGGAGGCAGAGGCGAGAGGTCTACCTGAGCCCAGGGATTGGAGACCAACCTGGGCAACAGGGCAAGACCTTGTCTCTACTATAAATTTAAAAAATAGTCAGATGTGGTGGCATGTGCCTGTCATCCCAGCTTCTTGGAAGGCTGAGGATCGCCTGAGTCCAGCAGGTTGAGGCTGTGGTAGCTGTGAGTGTGCCACTGCACTCTAGCCTGGATGACAGAGGGAGACTCCGACTCAAAAAAGAAATTTTTTTAAAGATATCAAATTTAAAAAGAAAACTAAACCTGTTGGAAAATGGGGAATGGAGTAGGTCGAAGGGCCCAAGAGCTACTTGGCAGCTGCCATTCTGAAATGCTACATGTGTCAGTAGTCAAGGTAGAGATCCCAGGGCATCATCACTAAGAAGGATCTATTCCCTGGTGCCTTAATTCCCCTGTCAAGAATAAACCCTGGCTCCCCTAAGAGCTCGCCAATATTTATCTGTAGTCCCGAAACCTTTGTACAATAGCTCCCTTTTCTTAGGGGATAACCTGTAATCTTTTGAGGGGCCAGAATTCCAGCTAGTATCTCTGGGCAGGCCTCAGGACTTTTCTTCTTACCTTCCTACTTATCCATATTAACTTGAAGACAGCCTGGATCATTTACCCTCCTGATTACTCCGTTCGCTGGTTATAACCCAGGTTCCACCCAGAAGCCCTTCCTAGGAAATCCAGCTCCAACATGAAAAAAAAAAATTAAATAGACTCTAAGACATACTTTTGGGGGGCTACCTTCATATGGATACAACCCTCATCTAATTCCACCTCTAAAATTTCACCCTATTCCTGACATTGTCTTTCCTCGTGTAAAATCACTCCTGCTATTAACTGCATAAAACAGGCAAAATTATTCTGAGATTTTTAAAAAAAAAAAACTAAATTTGAGTTTGATCCTTTTTACTAAAACTCATTGTATTTTTTTTTTTTTTTTTTTGCCAGTTCAATACAGTTTCCCACTAAGAGCTATCAAATTTAATCAAGGTACTAAATTTGAATGGTTCAACTTTTCCTGAAATTCAGGGCTTTACTTCCTTCTCAATGAACTTTGCTAACTACATGCATAGAGTTGTCATTCAACCGTAGTTACATTGAACGGCTGCATTTCAAGTCTTTCATATCTAAGACAGGAGCAATATGATCTTAATCATTTCCAAATGGAAACAAAGTTCTCCAATCTTTAACAGCTGTGCTGTGTCAGTAACATAGACACTCCCGCCATCCCATACAAATGGTGCAAAGAGTCCTACCCCTCTCACTCTGACCTTTCCCCACTTCCTACCTACTGAAGGCATTCTTTGGGAATCCAATTATATCTGAAGTACAATGGCTAATTTCAAAGACTGAAACATTTCAAAACTCTCACCACTTCTTTCAAGAGTGAGAGTTAATGCTCAGAATACCCTAAAATAACTTAAGCTGTGTTTATTTAATGTGCTTCCTCCATACCCACATGCACATACATCACTTGTGTGTGTGTGTGTGTGTGTGTGTGTGTATGTGTGTGTATGTGTGTGTGTGTGTAAGGAGAGAAAGCAAACCGATGTACACTGTAATGGAACCACTAATGAGCTGATGCTATCTTCTGGCCTCTTTAAAATGCTGTTCCCTTCCTGTTTTGCATTTGCTGGGTTATAATTTTAAATTACCTACGCATCTCAGCTCTGGTCCTTACCCCTCCTCTCCGGTTCTTTCTTCTCTTTTTTCCTTTCTCTCTGTAGTCCAAGAATCACATTTTCTTAAGAATTGATGGATTCACACTTTTATATGCACACACATACAGACATGTGCACAAAGACCACACTTTGGGACACGGTGATTTGAAATTTCAGGTTGAAAGGGTATGTGTGTGTGCCCAAACTGTCCTTCTGGCACATACATTCATTCTGTTTCTTCTACGTTCTGGACTTCAATTCTCTGACATTTAGCATTCCTTGTTTGCTAGGAACTCTGTTTCTTAAAAGGTGTTTTTGTCTTGTTTTATCTTTGTTTTTGTTTTTTGCTTGTCAGCTTATATGTTTGTTTCAGGATAATCTTCATTGTCTTTAAGGGGGGTACATGAATGCAGCTTCCTAATTTGGCAAGAGGAAGGATTGATGCTGGGTTGAGAGTGATATTTGATGAATAGGGTGATTATATGTCCAGCTTCACCAGAAAAAAAGTTGGTTTTCCATTGTTGTCCATTATTATTAGTAATAGCACCCTTTTTACTCTCAGTAGTTTCCTGGCTTGGGTCATAAATTATATGGCTGTTATTATGCCCAGCACCTATGCACTGTGTAATTATAGTTACTGATGAAATGTGTTTGCTGAAAATATAGACTGCACAAAGATAAAGACACTCTAGATTTTCATTAGAGTGGGAAAAACCATTTCAGAAAGGCCAAATGATCCTCCTTGTGGAGTAAGTCAACAGCTCCCATGCTCAATACCCAACAGCTACCCTTGTGAGGCCACCCTTTACCCCTGCATACACATTGATCTGCATGTTTAATCATCTCCTGCGTACCCAGGTTCTTCCTGCTGGCCCCTGACTTTCCTATTATGTCTCCAACTTTGCTACTTTTAACCACAGTCTACTAGAATGTAGTTGACCAGACTCAAACAATGTTAAGAGACATTTCCAAATTCAGAATCCTATTAATTGACAAAATGAGGGTTAGGACCCAAGTCCCTATACCTCAGGTTTAGTAGTTGTTTAATCACTTTATGAGTGCTAAATTTTAGGTGAGTTCTCTTAGGTTGTAACTCACTAAAATGTGGCTTCTGGATTTGAACTGGCTCATTCCTCTTCTCCATTGTGTCAGGACCACGTTCTGAGGTGTGTTGGTGGGACTGTGGGGTCTGGGATGTGGTTGTATGACTCGCATTCAGTGGGAGTCAGAAAGCAGAAGGGGACTGCTGTGATGCACAAAAGATTTACTCCAAGGCCCAACTCACACCTCCTCCATACCTCTGACCATTCAATCCTCAGGAAACTCACCCTCCATTAAAAGTACTTTTGGTCTATAGCTCTCATTTGGCAACAAGCACAAGGTTCTAGTGACATCTCTTATCTTTAGTCATATTTATATGTTAATGAGGCTTCCTTGAGTTCTCCTGAGTTCAAAAGCAGGAACAGGGTCATCCTTTCAGCACTTATCAAAGAGTTGTACATGCAGAAGTTGCTCGATTAATTTTGACTGATGACTGCTCTTAACCCGTGGGATGAAACTTTAAAGTTGCACACTTGAGTAAACTCCTAATAGCTTCAATGGAGTGGCAGTCCCACCTAAGTCAGTTTCTCATTGAGTAAGTGTGTAAAGTATCATTTGAGCACTCAGCATGGTGGAGTTTATCAGATATCAGACGTAGAAAAGGCTTTGCTGATTATTTAACTCAAATGCTTTGCTTTATAGCTGAAAAATAGGCTGACGATGTGAAGTGACTCACTCAAGGTCACACCACAAGTTGGTAGCAGAATTGGATCCTAGAATGCACACGGAGGTCCTCTCCTCTCCTGCCAGCTCTGCCCAGCCTTCAGGAAAAAGCCTGTGGGTCAGGATATCAATTTCCTAGTCAGAGAGTTTTTTATTTGTCCGTAAAATAGAGGCCTGTGCTTCCTCAATATCATTTCTTGGCTTTCTTTCTTATAATTTTGTAACTATTTGGATTTTTTTTGTTACTATTTGGATTTCCCCCCCTACCCCTAAGTCATCTTCAGACCTGTAATCTCCCAAACTGCTTGCCCACAATCACTCTCTGCTCTCCACAGGAGAGAATCATCTGTGGAATGACTGCCAAAAATCAAGAATATTTTTCACAACGTGCCTCCGCCAGGTTGGATCACTAGACTCTCCACCCACATCCCTCTGCTCTTCCTATCCTCCTTTGGATTCCTCCTGCATCTTTCTCTGGACACGCAGGTGTCACTCATGGTTGGATCTGTCTGCTTCTTTTTTTTTTTTAACTTCTTCCTTCCCCCACCTTCCTCCTTCCTTCTTCTTTCCTCTCTGCTTCTCTCCTTTAAGCAGACGTTTGAGCTCAAAGGCACCCTACCCCATCTAGTCCAGTCTTTCCACAACAAATTTCTTTTCCCAGTCCTGGACCTTACAGTGTCTCCTGGACCCCCCTCTACCCATTCGGAAAGTTACTTGTCTATTTCTTCTGAGACTCAAGCCTCTTCCATACTGCCTAAAAAGCTCTTTGCCAAGGGACTCTCTTTTAAATGATCACATAGAGTAGAATATCTGGCTTTTTTTACTTGTTTGTTTAATTGCTTAGTATAACATTTGATAAATACTCTTCTATCCTGATATGTATTTTGGAGTACATTCCTTATAGTACATGTGGTCATTTTTTATTAAAAACTATTTGGGTTATCAATCTAGAGGTCCGTATCATAACCCTGTATTACAATATCGTACTCAAGGCAAAATCAGATTAAATTTTGACTCATAATGTCTCAGGAGTGTGGTTTGCATACCATTTTTACTTTCTGTACAATATGCTATTGCAGCACAAAAATTCTGACATGAGCCAGCACTCTGGGCAAGGTGAGATATGAAATGTAAAAGTTAAAAAGAAACAAAAACCAAAGTGGTATCTTCTTAAAGAGGAGGGAAAAGGAGGAAGGAAGCGGGCTATTTTTTTTCCAAATTAGCTGTTCATTATTACAAAGGAAAAATAGAAAGACAACTTATCTTTTCCAGGGTGGCCAGCCCATTTCACAAAGACCCCTGTGTCCTCTCCAGACACACGGAGTCCTCCAGCAGTCCCTGACAAGTCTACCCTCAGGCCCTTAATGTCTGTGATGCACACACACACACACATGCCTTGCTCTGTCGTCTGCTTACTCCAAACACATCCTATTAATCCCTTCATTCTTCTCATGATGTTGCTTTATTTATCTCTGTTTTAATTTTTCTCCAGTTTCAAAGCTATCAGTCTTCTGAACAACTGAGTCATATCAGTAGGATCCCTCCCCGCCAGGCCTCAGAGCCTTCTTGGCAGTAAGTGCAGCTCACTGGGGGCAAGATAATACCAATACATGCAGCCTATTTCCAGTAACATCCTGACTCTTAGTCTAATCAGTCAGCTGGGACAGGCGTAGTGTCTGTGCCTGCCTCATGTTTCCTGGACCAGAGCGATGCATACCCATTGCACTGCCCTTTTTTAAGAATGAGAGGTTACAATACAAGGGAGAGTATGCCCTCTGAGAGCTTACAGTCTAGACGGAGAAACATCTCATGCACATGGAAGGAAACAAAGAATATGAAGTAGACACGAGCCATGTGAGGCAAATCATGGTCTAGACAGTGGGTATTTGAGCAAGGAGAGAGTGAACAGGTTCACGAGGGAGAATGACAGAAAGACTGAACAGAGATGGGGGCCTTCAGGACTCTGACCCTCAGAGCCGGTGAAGTGCTCATCATCCAGAAGGGAGGGAGAAACCTGATGAGACACCCTCCTTTGCAACCTTCCTCCTTGTACCACCTGGCAGTTTTAAGAAGGCAGTGAAGCTACAACAGCCAAGTACAATCAGAAGGAGGTTTGGGGGTTAATGAGTTTTGTTAGCATGTTACTTTAATTGCTGTCGTTATTTCTGTACATACGCCTAGAGGCTTGCAGTGAATGCATTTTATTATTAATATTAAGCATTTTGTACAGCACTTTCTGTTTGCAAAGTGCTTTACAATCATTAATTAGTTATTCCTCCTGACACCCTGGCGAGGTGATCCAGGCCTCATTCACTCCCCTGCTCAGTTATAAATGACGGCCCCAGTGTGTTGAGGTTAAATGACTTGGCCAAGGTCACCAGTCCCATCAGGGAAAGACTAGGATTAGAATTCCCCTGTCTCCCTTTAGGCTGGGGCTGATATTGCTGGACCCAGCAGCTTCCCTGGACAGTGTTTATAAATGTTACAATAAATAAATAAATGAAGCCAGAGGCAGGAAAAAAAAATGATTCCTAGGCTTCATTGCTAAGACTTGGGGACACGTCTGTCACAGTGGCAGAAACCAGAAATTGCTGAGAGAAGACCAAAACTGAGCTCCAGTAATACCAATCGCTTTCCCCATTCGCATAGCCGGTGGCAACATGTCCTCCTGGAGGCCCAGGCTGTCCTTGCTGCCATGCCTTTGACTCTGTTTCCTTTGCACATTCCTTTTTAACTTTGAAGGCATTTGCTGCCCAAAAGGGCTCTGAGATGTATAATAACGTGGTGATGCCTGGAAGAGCACCATGTCAATTTAATTTGAACCAAATTGACAAGTCTGATACACTTTCAGGACAGCAGCCCACCACAGGACGACACAAGGCTTCTCTTGTTAGGTTCTTACCCTCGCTATTTCTCCTGGAGGTAATTACCTTAGATCAAGAGACCGATTGTAAACGCGTTATGTTTTGCTGACAACACAGAGCTGGAGAGAAGCAGGAACTCCAGTTTGAGAGGCAAGGAAAATGCAACACGATGTGCTTCTTGCTTCTCTAAGATGCTGCGCAGTAAATGAAATTCAGTATTGACAAACGCACATTAATGCCATTGGCCAGGGAGAGGGTAGGACAGGAAAATGCTGACCGGCAGAAGGAACATTTTTTAAAGGCGTCCCTAGGCCCCACTGCTGGAAAAAAATCACAGAGGGAATCACTGCATTCAAGAGCCTCTAGGAATTGTCTTTTTGTTTTAAAATAACACATCAGCTTAGAAAAGAGGTTTGTGCCCCCCTTACTTTTTTTTTCCCACACCTGCCCACGCCCACTCCCTGGTACTTCTGCCAACTGGAAACTCTCCTAAGACATTTTCCAGGGATTAGTGATCAAAGCCGACATCCTGTAAGGAAATAGAGATTTTTCTAAAAACAGGAGGACCCAATTTAAATCTCCTGATGGCAGATGTTTGTTTTTTTTAAAGAAAAACCTGTTTTGCCTTAACTCAGGCAGGACAAACCCAGCCTTGATTTATGCTCATTACTCTCACAATCCTCCTTTCAGATGTGAGAGGAGATCATGATTGTTCAGTTTGTAGCACATTTCTCACTTCCATTCTGATGATATTTTCAGAAAAATGTCAGGACCAGATGGGCCACCTTCCCCCGCAACTCCCAAAGTTAGCTTTACCTTTAACGGAAAGAAAGCGCCATCAATGATTTAGCTCATAATTCACACGATTTCTTTTTTTGGTGTGTTTACTTGATTTAAGCAATCTTACCATGTGCTAAAATGAGCACATACTAAGACCTGTCACCTTGCTGTGGGCTAGGTATTTGGGGCAGGCAGGAGTTAGTGGGCACAGAAGAAAAGATATCAGGCTGTGTTCTCAGGGAACTTATCATGGAGTTGAGAAAACAAACAAACATGGATTTAAAAATAACAATTCTTCTCAGCTGTACTAGAGATGGGTCAGATGCCAAGAGGCAGATAATGAGTGTTATAAGAACTTGTGGGTCAGGGATAAAACGAATCTGCTGGGAACTTACAGAGGAAGAAAGGTTTCAGCAAGGCCTTAAAGAATGAATATGATATACCTACACACACGTGTGTACAAATAGACCCCTATGATTTTTTTTTTTTCCTAATCTGAAAGTCCCATTTGACCTAAATTTACTGACGAGTGCTCTTTGAATTCTACTGGACTGCCCTCAAGGTTCTAGAAGCAGGAGAGAAATTTAGTTTGGGGTTTTTAGTGAGTTCACAGTGAAGGTATCTCAGAACAGGATCTGTGTTTGTGGTTATTACAGCACAAGACTTTATTTCTGGTCACAGAGGACTTGGGCTTTTTTAGCAGGGATTTCTTGTTTCTTTTCTTTCTTAATGAGGCTCTAAACCACTAAAACTTCCCCTCCCCCCAAATTCCCACAGGGCCCTGAGACCCCTGGAGAGGGCCAAGTTGTGACTCTTCCTAGAGAGTTCCGCTCCTCCTCAGAGCCCCTGGCAGAGGGCAGCTTTTCCTGGTAACTTCTCTCCATCTTCCAATACCTGGTGCTCTGTGGATCCCTGTTCAGGTTTCTTAAGGTGGCACTACCTCACTGCACAAGTATGTGCCAATGTGTCATTTGTTTGAGTAGTTCTCGGTAACATTATGGAAATCATATCTAGTACTAATTAAACACCTATTGTTACCGTGTATAAGGCACTATGCTAAATGCACTGCAGTATTGCCTTACAGCATCCCCGTAACATCCCTGTGAAGTAGGTCTGTCTATTAGCCCCATGTTTAACATGAATAACCTTAGGCTGAGAGAGGTTGCTAGGAATTTCAAGATGATACAACGAGTAATTGACGGTGCTGAAGTTGAAGGCATCTGTGGCTGACTCCAAGCTTTCTGCCTTAATCTTTACCTCCCTATAAGAACACAAAGGAGACAATAATGCAGAGTATATGCAGAATCGTCATTCTTCCACCTCAACTGTGTTTAACCCGGATGAAACATTGAAGTTAACAGAAAAGAGACATGACAGCAACCAACATAGATATCAAAAACTCTATGTGATGATTGACTTACCTTTGACACAGAAGAATCATTCAGTGACTCTTGATTTGTCTTTAACAAATAATCATCTTCTTTTGTTCCTATCGTGAACCACAGTGGATCAGAAAGAGCAATTCCTTCCATTTTAACCTATAAGAAAAGTGAAGTTGGTAGATATTCTATTTCCAAGGAAATGATGCTGGCAAGCAGAGGAGTCAGGATACAGATCACAGCTATCCTGAGTCCTCACCATGATTTTTGAGAGGATTTTTCCAAAACATTTTCTGAAATCACATCCAAATGTTAATTCAATCTTCCGGACTCTAAAGAGGTCCTCATACAAAGGGGATCATAAATTATGGAATGCTGGAACTGCAAAGAGACTCTTTTAATCTAAACCCTCATTTAATAGTTGAGCTCTAAGTCCTTGTAAAATGTGAGAAATGAGGCAATTAAAGGATTCTGGACTTTTTGATGTGGTTGTACCAACCTAGACTAGAATCTGTCATTAATCTTAAATGAGACTATTCCATGAGTTAACTATAACCAACTCAAAGTATAAAAATTTATAATCTCAAGAAGCTTTTTATGCCTTAACAGACCATGCCACAACTAGCATGGAATTCTAAATCTACAAACTGGTATCAATATCTTTATATTTATTTTTTCTAATTAAAGTAGTTAAAAAGTTTGGATCAAAATAGTCCTCTTATGACTATACATAGACACTCAATCTTCATGTGTTCACATGCATAAAACAATAATAGAACAATAATTACAATGCTCACAATAATAGAAATGAGAACAGCTGTGTGAAGTTTTGCAAAGTCTGAATAGTGACTATGTCAAATAGATATTAAGACTTATTCAAAAGTACTTGGCAGTATTCAGACTCATATCTGTCTAGAAGAAGAAACTCTACATATTTATTTTAGTGAATAAATGGCAAACTTGTGTAGTTAATGCAGGTCTTACAAATGAGCCTCTTGTATAAGCCAGCTAGCCCTATATCTCCACTTTCAAACATGTTTGCACTATAATGCTGCCATACACACACCTTCTTTGAAAATTAAGTTCCTCCAGTATAGAGTTTTGTTATGTCTTTAACTGGAGCTTTTCAAAATTCTGTCATAAGGAATTTCCAATCTATGAGATCCACATGAATACGTTTAAGACAGAACTCATCAAGATTTAATCTCAGTGGTGGAACTTACCTCTTCTTCTGTGGGTATTAGGGATTAAAGACATCCTCACAGGACATTTGTGTAGTAAGATAACATGGAAATTCCCACATCTGATTGGATTTAATGCAACGTGTGCTTATTAAACATCTGTGGTATATTCAGCAGTTTCTTGTACTCAGGGATACAAGAGAAAATACAAAACTTCTGGGTAAATTTACAGCTTATCTGAGAATAAAGAATATGGACACATGAAACAACAAGTAACCAGATAAAGGAGAATGTGAAATTCAGAAATAGTATAGATTGGGACATCAGGGAAAGAGTGGTCAATGTGGACAACAGCATTGCCCTGAGATATTCATGGGATATTAATGTTTAGTTAGGCCTGCATTGTGGAGACAGATGACCATCTACCCAGAGGAACTCAAATCACTCTATGAAAAAGACACCTGCAC
>CAUYQG010214404.1:0-13815 GCA_963574415.1 Tarsius wallacei | reverse complement strand
TTCCAGGCCCAGTAATGTGACTTCTCTCCCCTCCAGGGAGTCCTGCACCATGTGGAAGGAAACTAGATTAATATATCCATGCAATACCTAGTCCACTGTCAGGGGGAGAGAGGGCCAGCTAGAAGCCCAGACTTCACTGCACGCAGCTCACTTTTGTAGCAAACTCTCACTTGCTCCTCACAATTCTAAAATAAACAAACAAGTAAAATCAAGTTATGATAGCAACTTCCAATCTTCCAAGTGGGAAAAGATTTGGCAGGTGAATATGTATGCAAGTAGAAGTAGAAGAATCTGGGGTGGGGGGGGCGGTTCTAATCTAACTTTGTTCCCAAGTTCATATATATCCTTTTGAAGAATAACTTATGTTTATATACCAGGCACAGTTTAATATTCTACATGAGGCAAACGTAGAATGCATTTCCAATTTAAGGTTAACCCAAGATAAACCATGGTTAAAATTGTATTGGGAAGGGAATTAATAACATGTGTTTAAAGTTACCTATAAGAAACCCATTGCTTGTTTCAGATGCCTCATGCTCCAATTCTGCTCATGATTCAAAACTCCTTAAGCCATGGACACAGCCATCACACATACATAATAAAATCTGAAGTCTAATTTATTTTTCCACAGCAGTTCAGCAGATGATTATCCCAATTTTAAAAGTTATAAAGATTTTATTTGTCAGAACATCTCATGTAATAGGGGGATTTAGTGCTTTAACTTTGAATGAGGGTTTGATGAATCGTCACATACTAGATGCATTCATGTAAGCACCACCTAGATCAAGAAACAGCACATTGCCAGCATGTCCTCTGGTCTCTCAGTCACTGATACCACCCCCCTTCAATCCACAGCATAAGAACTATCCTGCCTTCTAACTGTACACTAGTATCTTCTGTTTTGTACTTATACGTGAAATGGTGCAATATGTATTTTGTGGGGGTCTTGCTTCATT
The DNA here is from genome assembly GCA_963574415.1 of Tarsius wallacei. Classification (NCBI taxonomy): domain Eukaryota; kingdom Metazoa; phylum Chordata; class Mammalia; order Primates; family Tarsiidae; genus Tarsius; species Tarsius wallacei. The sequence goes on along the minus strand of CAUYQG010214404.1, from coordinate 12,859 downwards.
TGCTAACCTTGCACTTGTGAGAATCATCCATGTTGTTGCATGTATTTGTAATTGTTCGTCTATCATGACTATATCACAATGTAAACATTCTACTGTTGTTAGGTGTTTGAGTAATTATCCTAAAGATTTTTCATTGTGTTGAGGTGTTTACAGAAAATATTAACTCAAAGGGAATAAATTCATATTTTGGAGTTGTGGTATAGTCCACTGAGGGAAAATACTAGTTCATAGTACAAAATTATTTTCCAAGATCTCTGATCATCTCTCTCTCCCTCCCTCCCTCCTTCTTTCTCTCTCTCTCTCTCTGTGCGCGTGTGTGTGTATGTGTGTATGTGTGTGCTTCACTTACTGTTCACCCAGCCAATAGTTTCCACTGGCCTTTAATAGCTAGAAGCTGAGGCTGGCAGCAAGAAACGTTAACGCTGTGTGTTCCAGTCAAAATAAATGGCTGAATTATTTTGACATTAGTAAACGGGCAATTCGTTTCCCGTATCATTGTGCCTCACCTCAAGCTGGTTTGCCAAACCTTTTCAAAATCCCAACTTGTTCGACCTAATACCAGTTACAGTCCATTTCAAGCTCTTCTGTATAAAATGCAATCTTGTCAAAGGGAAGACACCTGCTCCCAGCAGGAGGGTTACTCACCAACTGCCAAAGCCTTTGTTACAGTGTCTAGCAACAAAATGATCTTTCCATCTGGAATGTGTCTGCCACCATGACTGCCTGCCTTGAGTTGACTGCCAACCTCTGGTACCAGAATGAGGCAGAGAAACATGGACAGAGCGCATTGAGAAACAGATTTTGATGAGTTCTTGACATTGTGATTTTAAAACTAATTTTCTCTGAAGGAAGAGCATTTACTTCCCAGGTGACCTCAGCAAAATACACTTATGTCTAGGTCTGGCTTCTCCTTCTGTGACCCCAATTCTGGTTCTTTACTTCCTATGACCTATTTTGATTTTTTTATAAAATATTTTATTAATTTTAATTTTTCTTTATGGGAAACAAGCTCCTATTTGGGGTCCCAAAAGCCAGTGGGCTGGTGCTTTTCTTCACTTCTCCCCCCAATTCTTCCAGTGTGGGCCACTAGACCCCTCTAACCTCCTCAATCCTGGAAGGCAGCTGCATAACACAGGCATAAATGAGTCTGTCCTTTGCAGTCTGGGTCTGTCACAGGAGGCTCCTCTTGCTAGCTGTTTTAAAACAGCGATTCAAGTCCATTTGATGGTTAAGAGATGCATGTTCTAATATTACCCCCCCACTCCTGATTGGAGATTATGTATTCTCATAGTTTCCAACTCCCTGCCCCTCAAGTCATGAGGAAGCAAAGGGATGCTGAAAGGATTGGCTTTATTTCTGTCTCCACTGGGTTGGGCCCAGAATATAGCCAGATATAGTTTTTAGGTGGCAGATTTTTTAAAATTGCACAGTGGAAAATGTAAACCAATATTTTAAAGTATTTTAATTAAAAATATTTTAAGACTACTATTCTCTATTGAAACTCATTTAGAAGAGCTTAAAGATTTTGGCTAGGGACTCTTATTTGATGTAATATGATGGGAGAAAACTCACTCAGTTTGATGCTTTAAGAGAAGGTATTGAGAAATAAAACTCTAAACTTAACTATCTCAAGGCATTTTGTGAATTGTGAAGCACAACACAAATGGGAAATATTGCTATTTTAACTGACCCCAGGAATTAAATGTTGAACATTAAATATTCTTGTTCTCTAGAGTATAATTCTAAAAAACATCTATTACCAAGCTACAATACCAAAACCTCTTTCCTTGTACTAATCTCTCCTTCTAAATTTATTTCCTTTACAGGTAAATAACCTCCCTTGGGTTCCATTTTTGTATCCTATTTAATTAAAGCAACACTAATCACCAACTAATCTAGCTCACTCTTAACAAACTATTGTATTCTAAGACATCTAGTTTTGTTTATTTGTTTTTCCCCCTCCGGGGAGAAAAAAAGGATGAGAAAAGGTAGATATCGGTTTGAGGTCAGGAAGGAGATTTATAACTAAACTACCAGGGGAATCAACTCCATTTAGCTATAAAGCATTTCCCCCTGCAAGCTCAGCAAGGATTTCCAATTATTTACAAACAGATAACATTGTGTAGCTCCCTCAGTATTACAGATAAGTCACTAGAAAACAACTAGTTTGACAAAATTGCTCAGCATCCCATTAACTGTACAGCTCTGCTAAATATCCACCATGGGCATCCCTCTGTGGAATTTGCTAAGGAAACAGAGTGGAATGAGTTCCCCACTAGAATTCTGGAAGTCATGAGATCAGAAGCAGGAAATGGCTCATACTATTGATGCTTATGTAAATTGAAGGATTGGTTGTGTATGTTGGGAGGGCAGAAAGAGAGAGAGAAGGTGGGGGAGAGAGAAAGAAAGAGGGAGGGAGGGAGTGAGAGAAAGAGAGAGAGAGAGACATAGAAAGAGAGAGGACAAAGAGAGAAAGAGTGAGAGAGAGAGCATACTCGCATAAATAGATGGTAAACGTTCAGTAAAAGTAAGTAAATGTTCCAGACCTTCTAACCGTGAATTAATGTTTTATTACAATCTGTCCAGGGACAGCTCAGCATAGTGATCACTAGAGAAAGGCTTTTCTTCTAGTTCGGCTTTTGAAAGTGAAAAGTTATTTTCCTCATCTTAATGCAGATAAATTCCTATTGTACTATGGTACAATCGGGAAGTAATTCAGTCATGCTAAGCCTGAGACTCTAAGACAAAATAAATGACTCTAGTTTAGTGGTGCATATTTAAAATCCTACCAAGCAACATTTTTTAAAGTTTATCTTTTATTTCCTGCTTTTCTAAAATGCTTCCTCTACCGATGTTGAGAGAGGTCCAGGTCACTTCTATGTTTTGGGGTTCTTGGTATATTATAAAATACAAATAAATACCAAAATAAAAGTTACAAAGCTGGTATAGCTTAAATGTATGCATTTAAGATATTAGCACTCAGAAATACAGAAAATACTATTTAATAAAATTGTGTAATTGTGGCTTTATTTTAAAAGTAAAATTATTGTCATTTATTGGAATTATAATGTGGTTATGGAACAAAGTTTAATGTTATTTGCTGCATGTCATCTTTTTTCAATTCCCTTGGTTAATTTCTGGAATTACATACATAAACAACCTCATTTGGAGATAAAATGTCAGGAATTCAAATTTCAGGCAGTCATTGAATGGAAGACCCTGGCTACAGGGGACTCTATACTTGTCCCTCTTCTGATTGGTTTACTTTATTTCTACCCGTTCATGATGCTGAATAAGGCATGGCAGTGGGAAGTGATTGGGAAAATAGGTGGTTCTCACTAGTGGTTCTCAAAGTCAAGTCTATGGCTATCAGCTGCTTCAGAATTATCCGGAATTCTCATTAGAAATTTAGATTTTGGAAAATCATTTTAGACCATGAGCCAGTATCTTTGATTTGGGTCTCAGGAGTTTGCATTTATTACAATGTTTAGGTGGTTTTAGGGGGCACAGAAATATTTGGTTGAGAACTGCTGAGATATTGGATCGGATTGAGGGTAATGAGGCCTGATTTCAGATGTGATTAAAATTACTCCCCAGAATCCCCACTCTGCTCATATTCTTTGTGAAAATACCACCTTTCAGTGTCCATATTTTTATTATTGATCATAGCTTACTATAGCCTTGACTCCTAGGCTCAAGGGATCCTCCCGCCTCAGCCTTCCAAAGCACTGGGATTATAGATATGAGCCACTGCACTGGACTCCAACCTTTTTTTTTGTTTGAGTTGGAGTCTCACTCTGTCGCCCAGACTGGAGTGCAGTGGCCTCTCCCGGTCACCGCAGCCTCGACCTGCTGGGCTCCGGCGATCCTTCCGCCTCTGCCTTCCAAGTAGCTGGAACTACAGGCGCGCGCTACCACGCCCGGCTAATTTTTTTTTTGATTTATTGTCGAGATGAGGTCTCGCTTGCCCAGGCGGGTCTCGAACCCGCGGGCTCAGGCAAGCAATTCAGTTCTGATATTACCTTTTTGGGGAAAGGTGCCTAACTCTCCGAGTTAAGCTGGTTGCCCCCCGATGTGCCTCCATGATCCCCTGAACTTTTGATCTATTAGAGCAACAGCTCTTTTGACTTGAACTGTGACTGTTTATATGTGTATCTCCTGCACTAGTTTGTGAGTTCCTTTCTGGTAGGGACTCTGCCTTTTTTGTTTGAATCTCTGTATATTCCAAGCCTAGTGCAATGTGCAGTCACAGTAAACACTCTATGCTTGCAGAATAGAAAGACTGAAAAAATGATGCAGGGCACCCATCTTGAAGCCACTCAAGTATTTGACAGGGTATCAACAGAGGAGGACCTAGATGCTAATATTTTGTGATTCAGTACAGACACCATGAGCCATGAGGAAATCCTCGATTAATACATTGCATTATTCAGATCCTAACACTTGACCTACACACAATCTGCAAACACACAGCAGAAAGCAGATCTTAGGGAAATGAAAAGAACAAGTGACACAAATATGACAAATTGTAAAAAAAGTAAGACTTCAGAAGAAAGGACAAAGAAATTAGAACTTTGTTTCTTTAGGGACCTAGAAGACAAGGCAATTTAATAAAAATCTTCAAGGCTAGTCAAGGAATTCCCATCTGCACTGACAACAGAAAAGAAAATTAACTCAAACTTGACTGCAAGGAAAAATTACACATCAGTTACAACTGTTTATCTTTAAGATACATTTAGGGAAGTGGTCAAACAACTATATTCAGGATAAATTTTATCTACTGGACTTAGTTCTTGCTTAATCCTGTAGGAAGTTAAGACAGGGAGCCAAATGACTGCTGCAAAATGCTTTGTCCAGCCCTAAGATTCAATGATTCCATTGGTGAGAGTACATTTCTACTTATAACATTCATCCTAGAGATGTGTGATTCTCAAAGTAAACTTTAAGATAAAGCATTACAGTTTGGATCTTCCCAAATGATCTTTTCTAAGTTGTTCTACACGCTTGAGCCTCTGATGGTCATGAATCACTACTAATCTCTTAGAAACATATTTCTCCAGATAATATCAGTTTCTCTCAGAATACAAAGAGGAAAGGACTGCATTTCTTTTATGCTTCTGCTGAGAATAAATGTAGAAATTTACTTGAGACAGAAGTTAAGATCACTTGGGGTTTTTTGGTTCATAAGCAGGCAGTTCTTTATGTATAACTCCCCCTGCCCCACCCAAAGCAGCATCTGACTTGTTCCTTGTAGTAATTGTGTGTTCAGACAAAACTTTTCTTACATTTTTCCCTTACTCACATTTGCCAGTCACCACTAAACTGAAAAAAATCAATCTCCTTTGTCAGCCTGGTAACTTATTCTTTGATGATAGTTTATAGCAGTCTCTGAATGTATGTATGGTACATTATAATGTTAATACTATGAGAATATTTATTTCAGGCGTTATTTAACTAGTTATGAAAGCACTAGGAGTTTTACAACAGCCAAATAAATTCTGTTATTATGCCTTTTCAAGGATTGTGAAGTCTGTTCTAAGCAAATACAGAAGGAAAGCTCCCTTTCTTCTTTTCTGTTTATATCTGTATTTAGATCTCTGGAAGAAAAAATTCCGAAAACCTAAAAACAAAAGACAAGATGGTCACATTCAAGTTTTCTGTTAACCTTATAGCTCTAATGTCCAAGTAGCAAATTTTCACATGAAAAATAAACCCTCACAGCCACTACCATCCTCCTTTTGTTTAAAAAAAAAAAAAGGCCCCAGGCAAACATAATCAACTATTCTAGGAAAAATTTAAAATATGTATGCAGCCATAGGGAATTCCAGGATTTGAGTGGAAATACACATTTTCAACTGCAAGCTGCCGTTAGGGTTACAGTGTTCTGACCACTTAGACTGAAAGTGAAAGAGGCATTAATTAAGTAATAACGATCAAGGTATGGGGCATTTCCTGGGGATTAATGACCAACTGGGGGAGTTGATAGCCCACAGTGCAGCCAAGGGCCATTAATCCCAGCTGGTCGTCAATTCCTGGGTCCTGTGTTATAGTCATTATTGCTATCATAAGCCAAAAATGAAAAGCAAATGGGTCTATGGATTACTTTTATGGATGATGCAGTTTCAATTGGTATCTACAGGGCATTCTTGGAGAATGAATGCTCTGTCCATGAGCCAATCAGGTGCTTCGACACTCCATTCTACTTAGGATGCTGCCTGGGAGGAATGGAGCGCGAATGAGGTAGGCAGCCAACGGTTGAAAAGTTTCAGGTCTCTGTTGACATTTGAGAGCTATTGAAACCATAAAGATCACATGGAGGAAGATTCAGGGAAAGAAAAGAAAATGTGCTATATAGTTAGGTGGGTGTGTTTTCCTGGGGACGCCCCAGTTAAGTGCCTTTATTGTGAAGTGGAGAAAAATCATTGGATGGTAATGAGACTCCTAGAAGACAGAAAGTGCCAATTTGCAGGAGGAAAAGAGAGAGATAAAAGGATGGTATATTCTATTGAAAAAAAAACATACATTAAAAATAAGGAATACTGAGGGACTGTCAGCCTACAGTGATCAGGCTGGACAGATAGAAATTAATTATATTTGGTTTAAGAAGCTGCTTCTGCAGCCTTGGTCAATTTTAAAAAGCACATTAGAAGATATCTCAAACTGACTTTCCAATTACCATGGATGACAGCAAAGTGCGTTGAAACAAAACTCATTTTAAATGGGTAAGTGCATTCAGTGCTGACTGACAATATTTTCAAAAATTCATAAATTTAGTTCCTGGTCAAGCTATTTTGAAGGAGATTCTGAGGAGCATTGACCTCTGCTAAAGGAGAACAGTATTAATGGGAGCCCTCCCCCATCAAATTAATAACCTCAAATGCAGCGGGACAGTGTGTGTCTATGTGCACATCAGAGGATGCTGGGAGCAAAGAAATATTGAATTGAAAAGTGATTTTTTTACTAGAATTTTAATTTTAATTGCAGGAAAGTATTTGTAAAAACCAATATTCAAATCCACATTTCCTAGTACTTTATAGTGAGTTAGAAATGAGTTTTCCAATAGAGATGTATAAGAAATAAGGAAATTGGACTTCAGGCAGTTATTTTCTACAATGAACAGACTTTCAAATCATATTTTTTTTTTAGTGAAGAACTATTTGCAAAACAAAACAAAGTACATCGTGTGTTTGTGTACACACATACTCTCACAAATGTTAAAGCTAGGTTCAAGAGAGACTAATAAAAGTCAATGGCAGAACAATAAACAGAACCTTAGTCTCTCTATGGCTCAGTGGTAAATATTAAAGTATATTTTGTTAAATACAAATGGTATCATTTTTTTTTCTGTGCTGTGTTTTTATCAGCACCATTTTTTCCCCTTCTGATCTATGATAGCAAAGGGGGAAGGAAGAAGATTCATTTTTCTGATGGACGTTGTCCTAGTTCATTTAGCATTTAGCGTTGCTTTAAAGGAATATCAGAGACTGGATAATTTATAAAGAAAAGGAACTTATTTGGTTCACTTTTCTGCAGGCTATGCAGGAAGCATAGAACCAGCATCTGCTTCTGGTGAGGGCTTCGGGCTGCTTCCACTCATGGCAGAGGGCAAAGTGAAGAGTGTGCACAGATCACATGGTGAGAGAAGAAGCAAGAAAGAGAGGGGAGATGCCAAGCTTTTTTTTTTTTTTTTTTAAACAATCAGCTCTCATTCAAACTGATAGGGTGAAAACCAACTTATCCTAGAGAGGCCATCAACTATTCATGTGAGATCTTTCCCCTTGACCCAAGTACCTTCCACTAGCCCCACCTCCCACATTGGGGGTCAGATTTCAACATGAGCTTTGGAAGGCCCAAACAAACTGATCTACAGCAGACATCACTGTAAGCAACGCATACATTATAATCGGAATTCAGTTACCTTTGTTTGGCTTCTCATTATGCAGGAAAGAATCAGCCTATGGGTGATAATTCGTTCAAAGAGAATGAAATTTTTTCAATCCATCCAGTTGGAATTCCCCATTGAAATTCATCTACTGAAATTCTTCTCAATTCATCTAGTATTTCCTCTTCACATATGTTTTGATCCTTAAGATGGATGAGGGAAATTCACAAAGTAATCTGTTTGCATCATCCACCTCCCATCCAGTAATATAATAGATGTGAGCAAAATAAATCATGCTGAGTTACTTATTTTTAACTTTTTTAACTTTCATCACTTCCAAAACCTTGTCCACTCTCAGGGTTTCAGATATATATCCAAGTGGACGACTTTCAAATCCTCATTTATCAGCTCCAATCTCTCACCCAAACTTTAGTCTTATATTTACAGTAGGCCTGAGATCTTTATATCCCATGATCCTGCCAACTCCTGATATTCAATAGCTCCCAAGCTAGAATTAGCACATTTCCACTAACCCCAAGATCACACTTTGTTTCTGGAGCTACATTTTTTCCTGTTCACTCAGGCTAACGACCTTGAAGTTATCCTTGGTTCTGCCTTTACATCATCCCACATAATCAGATTGTCGCCAAATTCTAACATTCCTCCATGTGCAGAACATAGCACATTTTCTTCATCTTAAATTTACTGCCTTCATTGTCACCAGATGAATGGACTTGTATAAACATGAGGAAACATTTCCCTGGCTGGGCTGCCCTCTTCAACATTTTAATCAATGACTTAGACAAAATATGTGATTGTCAAATAGGCAGCCAGAAGTCTGAAAAGAATAGTGGATAATTTGCTTGATAGAATCAGAACAACAAGACACAGATGCAGCATTCCCCTGCTTCATATCCTCTTGATGGTTCTCCATTGCTTTCAGCCTGGAGTTCGTGTTCCTCAACCTGGAGTATTAGCCTTTGTTTCCCACCTTTATGTTTCACACGCTCCATGCTCTGGGCTGCCCAACAGTTTCTTCACATATCCTAAGGGCTTCCATCATCTGGAAATAATCTTCTGCTACACATCTTCTTGATTCTCAAGAACTCCAATCCATCTTTCAAAGCCTAGCTCGAATTCCTACCCTCTCTAGTTTTCCTCAGTGCCCTCCATACTCCTAACAGGATAAAATGCATCCTCCTTTTCAAGAGCATTTTTCATAATCGTTTCATCAGGGTGTTTATCATTTTGTGGTTTATTTTGTTTACTTTCCAGTGTCCTTGAAGCTTGTGAGCTGTTTGATGGTGGGGAACTTTCTCTCTAAAAACTTAGCACCCAAAGGAAGCGATAGCACCCAATGGGTACTCAAATGTTTGTTGCACTTTGTTGATTTGGGTAAGAGGCAGTCGTAACTAGGTGAAATTGAACTTGAAAAACATCTTGTGTTCTGCTCTTCAAGTATAGAGTGAGCTATGTGCTTACCAGAAACATTGATAAAGGTGATCTGGGGGCTTGGTCAAAAACAACCTCGTTTTAAAGCAATATGGGCCAAGCTCGGTGGCTCAGCCTGTAATCCCGCACTTTGGGAGGCCGAGGTGAGTGAATTGCCTGAGCCTGCGGGTTCGAGACCTGCCTGGGCAACTTGCCGAGACCTCATCTCTACAATAAATCAAAAAATTAGCCAGGCGTGGTGGCGTGCGCCTGTAGTTCCAGCTACTTGGAAGGTGGAGGTGGAAGGATTGCCGGAGGCCAGCAGGTCGAGGCTGCGGTGGCCGGGAGCGGCCACTGCACTCCAGTCTGGGCGACAGAGTGAGACTCCAACTCAAAAAAATAAATAAATAAAGCAATATGATTTGAAGTGGCACAAATAGGAGTCAAGAAGACATGCAGAACATGGAAGGTGATAAATACATGTTCTCTTGCACTAGCATGAAAATACTTGTAATATCGTATCTATAAAATGTTGGGGACCATATTTTAAAATAAATCCAGCCAGAATGGAATATTACGTTTTTCCAAAGATGAACTACAAGGAAGTGAGGAAATTTAAAAAACATGTCCCAAGAGGACCCTCAGAAGTACATATGAACACTGATGTCTGATGATCTCTTCTTAGAGCATGACTTTTATTCCATCATCATACCTGTAGTTCCTTTAAAAAGAAGTGTTTCATTCTGTCTGGGTTCATTTTAAAATGTGGTTCCCAACATTTTATTGAATACAGTGTTATAGGCATTTTCATACTAGTGCAAGAGAACATGAAACAATCACCTCCCTTATTCTATATACCTTATTTATTCCTGTTGATGCCCCCAAGTTTTATTGGTTCAAAATTCCTAAGGTCTGAGTGGAATTAGCCTAGTTATGAAATTAGCAAAGAGGTATGTGAGCTTCAAGAATACAGATTTTGCTTCTGTGGAAGAACAGCTTCTGATCATCAGAGCAGTATCTAGGTGGTATGGCTTACCCCAGGTGGTAGTGCCACCTGGGGTATTCAAGCATAGGTTGGACATCTACTTGTCAGGAAAGGTTCAGAATGGATAATTAGGTATTCTTATACATGTATTTTTTGTTTGATTAACCCATTGATTACCATCAAGAATTAAAGAAAGAGCTTATATATATTTAGATTGAACATGAACTCACTAGTTGCTAAAGCAGGCCCCATCATATTTTATTGTCTTATAACTATTCGCTGCACACATTTATGCTTTTGCCTGCCTGGACTTTAGAGACCTTTGAGTTTGTAACCTCTGGTTTGGAACATCTCTTCCAATTGTGAGATTGTAGGCTTCTCTCTCAATATAAATTCTTTATCTATACAGGCCAGTGTCTTCATTAAGGTCTGTTGCAGTTTTCCTCACCTGTGAGATCCCCTTCTTCCCTTCTATGCTTTTAAAGTGATAGCATAAGGCCTACATTCTACAATTACCCTTATTTCGATTCCCAAACCATTTAAAGATTTCTGTCCAAGGTGTCCACCAATAAATAGCACTTTTCTTCCCTAATATATAACTAAACAATTTAAGGAATAAGACAAAGAAGAGATGAAATTGGAGGGCCTAGTTTAATGTGAGATTAAATTGGGTCTTGTAACTGAAACTCCAAACTGGACAGACTCAACCATTTTATCTTTTTTTTCAAAAGAAAATGTTTTTTAAATTTTATTTATTTATTTTCTTGTTTATTTTAAAGATGTAGGGCACAATTCAGGGTTAGGTATACAAATGTTCATTATGCAGGTACCCTTGTTAATGAGGTGTGCTCCCCCTTTGCCAGGCAGATTCCCACTACTGCCAATCCCGCTTCCCCACTGCCCTCCTGGCATTTTCCCACAACTGCCAATCATTCTCTTATAGTATTACAATAATTGTTCAAGATCTGCTTATGAGTGAGAACATGTGATACTCAGTTCTTCATTTCTGTGAAAGATCACTCAGTATCATAGACTAAGTACATGCAGGTTGCTGCGAAGTTCATGATTTTGTTCTTTATGACTGCGTAATATTCCATCGTGTGCCTGTACCACATTTTTTTAATCCAGTACTCTTTTGACGGGCAGCAAGGTTGGTGACGTGTTCTTGCTACTGTGAACAATGTTTCAATAAACATACGTGTGCAGGTATCTTTTTTATAGAGTGAGATCTTTTGGGTATATTCCTAGTAGGGGGATTGCAGGGTTGTATGAAAGGTCGACTTTTAGATCTTTTAGGAATCACCACACTGTTTTCCACAGATGCTGTACTAGTTTAAACTCCCATCAATAGTGTAGAAGTGTTCCCTTTTCACCACATCCTCTCCAGCATCGGTTGTTGTTTGAGTTATCAATGATAGCCATTCTGAATGGAGTTAGGTGGTATCTCGGTGTAGTTTTAATTTGCATTTCTTTAATGACTAGTGAGGCTGAACATTTTTTCAAGTATCTGTTGGCTGCTCATACGTCTTCTTTTGAGAACTGTTTATTCATATCTTTTGCCCACTTTGTAATGGGCTATTTTTTTTCTTTTTGGCACATTTGAGTTCCTTGTAGATCCTAGATGTTAGGCCTTTGTCAGACATACAGTTGGCAAATATTTGTTCCCTACTCTGTGGACGGTCTTCCTGCTCTCTTGATGGTTCCTCTGGCTTTGCGAAAGTTTGTCAGTTTGATGAGGTCCCACTTGTCTATCTTATCTCTTATGGCATGGGCACTTAGGATTTTGATCAGGAATTGGTTGCCAGTTCCCATTTCTATAAAAGTATCTCCTGCATTTTCTGAGGTTCTTATAGTTTGAGGTTTTACATTTAGATCTTTGATCCATTTAGAGTTGATCTTTGTGTATGGTGATAGGTAGGGATCTTGTTTCATCTTCTGCATGTGGTCAGCCAGTTTTCCCAACACCATTTACTGAATAGGTTCTCCTTTCCCCAGTTGGTGGTGGAGGCTTTGTCGAAGATAAGTTGGTTGAGAAATTGAGGTTTTGCTTCTGGAATCTCTAGCCTGTTCCATTAGTCTATATGCCTGTTCTTGTACCAATACCAGTCTGTTTTTATTATTGTATCTTTATAATAGAGTTTAAAGTTTGGGGGAGTGATACCTCCTCCTTTTTTTTTTTTTGTTGCTGAGGATTGTTTTGGCTATTCATGGTTGTTTTTGTTTCCATATAAATTCCTGTATTGTCGTTTCCAGGTCTGAGATGAATGCTGCTGGCAATGTAATGGATATTGCATTAAATCTATAGATTGTCTTGGGTAGGATGGACATCTAAACAATGTTGATTCTTCTAACCCATGAGCATGGAATATTTTTCCATTTGTTTGTGTCATCTTTGATTTCTTTGAGCAGTGTTTTGTAGTTTTCATTGAAAAGGTCTATCATGTCTCTGGTTAGGAAGATACTGAGGTATTTCATTTTTTTGTATAGCTATTGTGAATGGGATTGTGCTTTGTATTTGGTTCTCTATTTGTTGTTGGTGTATAAGAATGCAACTGTCTTTT
>CAUYQG010214402.1:0-11109 GCA_963574415.1 Tarsius wallacei | reverse complement strand
AAAATCATGAACTTCGCAGCAACCTGGATGGAATTAGAGTTTATAATACTGAGTGATCTCTCACAGAAACAAAGAGCTGAGTATCACATGTTCTCACTCATAAGTGGACCTTGAACAACTACCGTATTACTATAAGGAAAGGATTGAAAACTGTGGGGAAGAGGGTGGGGGGGGTGGGGAGGTGGGATTGACACTAGTTGATATCTGCCTGGGGAAGGGGGGGCACACCTCATCGATAAGAGTAACTGCACAGTGAATATTTGTATACCTAGCCCTGAATTGTACCCCACAATTTTAAATAAATAATAATAATAAATAAATAAAAATAAATAAATAATTGTATCTATTTATGAACTACATCATGCTAACTACATTAATATTTACAAAATAGCCACCTAGTTTAACACACTGTAGCAAATGAATTGAGTAAATGCCAGTAATTCAAGCACAAACAAACCATGGAAAAGTGACAAAACCAACTCTTCCACCAAAAATCCAGGTGAGAACCGTGACGGCCTTACATATTTGACAAGGAATTGGAAGGGGAAAAATTTTAATACCAATAAGTCTGTCTGAAATACTGTACACATACACATAATATATATTTAAAATAATGAAACTTGTCTACAGCAAGTGTTTTTCTTGCACTATTATGAAGTCATCATAATTAACAATCTTTTTATTATTTATTCAACTCTAGCTAATTCTAATCAATGTCTTTTTGATGAACATTTTATAATGTATACAATATATTAGTATAATAATATATTAAATAATCTACAAAGAGGTAAATAAAACATTTCAGGTACATGCATCATTTTTAAAGATTTTTTTTTTTTTTTGGCATAAAAGATTACCATCTGGCCGGGCTCGGTGGTTCAGCCTATAATCCCCCGCTTTGGGAGGACGAGGTGAGTGAATTGCCTTGAGCCCGTGGGTTCGAGACCTGCCTGGGCAACTTGATGAGACCTCATCTCTACAATAAATCAAAAAAATTAGCCGGGCATGGTAGCACGCCCCTGTAGTTCTGGCTACTTGGAAGGCTGAGGCAGAATGATCCCTGGAGCCCAGCAAGTCGAGGCTGCATTGGCTGGGATTGTCCACTGCACTCCAGTCTGGGTGACAGAGTGAGACTCCAACTCAAAAAAAAAAAAGATTAATATCTTTTGGCCAGGCACAGTGGCTCACACCTATAATTACAGCACTTTGAAAAGCTAAGGTGGGAGAATCTCTTGAGCCCAGGAATTCGAGGCCAGCCTGGGCAACATAGTAAGACCTCATTCCTACAAAAAAATCAAAAAATTAGCCAGGTGTGGTGGCATGTGCCCATAATCTTAGCTTCATGGGAGGCTGAGGCAGAAGAATTGCCAGAGCCCAGGAGGTTGGGGCTGCGGTGAGCTGTGATACATGCCACTGCACTCCAGTCTGGGTGATAGTGAGACTTGATTCAAAAACAAAAAAAAATAACAACTTTCAAACATTCCCTAATATTATCTTTTCTCCTTTTTTCTCTTAGTAGCCTTTAGAAATTCTAATAAGAGATATAAAATAACTGACTCAAGTTAGATAATCTCTGATATTCCTTCCAGATTTAGTCTTTAGCAGTAGTACAAGCATCACCTGAATAGTATACATTGTACCTATTAAGTAATTTCTCATTCTTCCCACCTTTCTGAGTCTCCAGTGTCTATTATCTCAAACTCTGCCCAGTGTACACATTATTTAGCTCCCACTTATAGGGGAGAACATGCAGTACTCAGCTTTTTCTGAGTTATTTCACTAATATAATAGCTTTAGTCTTCAGTCCATGAATCTCTGATAGCCTTTCTTTGCTTATTATTTTTCTAACTATGTAATTTTCCTCCTGTTAGGAAACCCTTCTCATTTAACAAATGACTTTGCCTTGTCTTTACATTATAGCCTCCACAGTGACCAAGTTATGTTTTCTTGTTTGTTTGTTTGTTTGTTTGTTGCACAAAAATTTACATTTCCAAGTGGCATATAATCAACCCCCTCCTTGAGCTCTCCCCAGTTCCTCATTGTGCTGCCTGGGACGCAGATGTCACAAAGGTTAAAATCACCCTAGTCCAAGCAATAAAAGAGAAGTTTAGTACCCTCACCCCATGGAGCACTCACTATCCCAGCCTTATTCGCCGCCTAGACTTTGACAGGACAATAAATTCTATATTGTTTATATCACTATAATTTGAGATTTTGTTGTCATGTGCAGTTTAACTTCGTCTTAACCATAAATTCAAATATTTACATATTTATTAAATATAAAAGTAGTATCATAAGGTATTGTCCTGTGGAATGATAACATGTCTTGACAATCTTTTCAGAACTGGAAATATAGAGCTACTTTATCCTTTTTAATGGCTGCATCTGTTCAATCAGAGCACTATATAGAGAGTGTGTGCGTCATATTTTAACCATTCCCTATTAGTTAAGCTCATTTCCCAGCCTGGGCTATTATAAACAAAAGGCCCAATCAACATCCTTGACTATGTCTATTCTTACACATATGGAAGTATTTCTATAGGATTAATTCCATAGTGTAATTGCTGAGTTCAAAAGTATCCATATTTTCATTGAACTCCAAGTTGCCTTCCTAAATATCCTCTTCATTTATTCTCCAACCAGTAGCAGGTTAGTTGTCAGTGGAAGTGATATGCATTAACTTAACCTACTTGTTTGATGCTATAAGCCTCCTAAAACTTCTTTTCCAGACTAAAAATTTCCTGTACTTTTTACCTTTACTGTGTTGCTGGATTTTCATTGTCATAGTAGCTCACTCTAGTTTATCATTATTTTTTCAATATGCCAGCCAAAACTGTTCCTATTACTACAAATCAATAGTTGGAAATTTTTTCCTATGCAGAGCCAGAAGTATTTTAGGCTTTGTGGGCTAGATCAACTCTGTCCTAACAATTCAAATCTGCCATTGTAGCACAAAAGCAATCCTAGACAACATGTAAACAAAGGTCTGTGGCTATGTGCCAATAAAACTTTATTTACAAAAACAGATAATGGGCCAGATTTGGGCCATGAGTTGTAGATTGTTATAAATTATAGTCTTACTATAATTAACTTAGATATGAAAAATAGAACTGATGACTGGTAAGGGATTAGGTGGGTATAGATGGAAATTAAATCTCATTTAGTGCCCTGCACACTGTAGGTGCACTCTAAATATCTATTGAATTAATAAATAGGAAAGTTGTGTATGAAGTCTATGAATAATTCCATGCCTAACAAAAAAGAATACATCTGAAAAAATACTATAAACAAAAAACTAGTAAGAGAATATCTTCTTGATGTTCTCCCTGAGATGTAAGAATACATGTGTTATGTAAAACAGAAGTGGGGATTTGTGGGGTAAATGCAAAATATGTGTCCCTGCTCCCCCTCCCCTGCTGATAACTGTCTTCTGACTAGGAGGATGACCCCTGGCCAAGGGCACCTGTGTCCAGTTCAAAATGCCCTTGAAGTTATGCATATCTGTGCACTCAAAAGACAGTCTTCGAGAAAAACATCTTTGTCTTTTCTTCTTGACATGTAATGCTTTCTCCCTTTCCCATGCTGGGGGTATGTAATCTCTCCCCACATCTGTTGGGTTGTGGGAAGCCTTATACCGACCAGCCACCATCGGTTCTCTCACATAAGTAAAATAAACCTATATCTGTACCAACCTATCCTCCAAGTGATTTCTTCAGAATAGGTCAACGTTACTCGAGTGTCCCAATTTGAGGCTGAGATGGATGCAAAAATGAAGAGGGAGCTGGCTGAAGAAACATAAAATACAACCACAAAATTTCAGTCTACTTTCAAGGCCATAAGATACAAATTTGAGATGTATTCTATCCCACAGTTATGAATTTTCTGACCACAAATGAGGTTGATTATTTTCTTCCTGATTCCGCATTTCTTTGATAACTTAGCAAAGACTAATACTCTTTCAAACTTAAATTGTCTACCATACCCCAGGCACGAAGCAAGGAGCACCCTGTTACTGACTCAGTCAGTCACAACCACCATATGCATTCAGCAGGGTTTTCACCCCCATTTTACAGATCATGAAATGACAACTGAGGAAAGTTAAGTAAATGCACCAATGTCACAGAGCAGGTGTATTAGAGTACAGCTCACCGCTCAAAAATTGGGCTGAAATTAACCACACTTGGGCTCAGATTAACCACACTCGGATAATTGTTCTATATTTTGTAGAGACAGGGTCTTGCTTTGGTGCTCAAGCTGGTCTAAAACTCCTGGGCTCAAGCAATCCTCCCTCCTCAGCCTGCCAACGTGCTGGAATTACAGGCATGAGCCACCACACCTGGCTTCATGATTATTTTCATCTATTAAAGGGAGAGAAGGAAAGCATAGAGAAGACATGTTGCTCCTCAAAGCTTCCAAGGAAGTGATTTACATTAATTCCATTGACAACCATAATCAATAATCACATAGCCACACCCAGATATGAGCAGGGCTAGCGTATCTTCTTAGTCACTGGCTGGACAGCCATTCCATCATTCTCCTCCTTTCTCCCAACAAAACCAACTTGGGTAATTGTTTCTGTCAAGGCTAGTAAGAGGAAAACTCAGGACAGGATCTTAAATCTGGATAAGTCTAGAACACATGTTCTCTTCATTATGCCTACAGGAAAGGGGAGTGAGTATCTACTGTAAGACTTTATGGGAAGAGGACAAATCAACTGAGGAAGCATAATAGTATAATAATCACTTCAATCAAGATATGCATTAAATCTGTGAGAAATTTTTGCATAGAAGAATATGATGAGGAGTGGCAGAAGCTGAGATTGGAAAATAAGAAGGAGGCAGATGGGGAAGACTCTACATGTAGTGATAAAATATAGAAACCTGCAGAATCATTTTCATGAGGGGAAATGATCTGTTAAGTCTTTAGAAATATCACCCTGTTCATATGATCCAACATGAAAATTAAACAATGGGTCCTCAGTAATACCTTGAATTCTTTTGTTATGACAAAGGTAATTTATCTGGGTGAGAAGATATTCTCATGAAAAGGATTCAAATTATCTCCATTATTGTCATCTTGTACATCATTTTTCTTATAACTTGTCTAGGCTGTTCTTTTCAGTGTGAAGACCATTCTTCTTAGTAAAAAAGATAAAAGTAAAATAGAATTTGAAAAGTCTTTTTCTATTAACAAAAAACCAGTTTTCTTGTTGCTGTTTTTTTGTTTTTGTTTTTGTTTTTTCTTTTTGGTTTCCCGTTTAGCTTTATCTTTGGGGATATCCATAACACTTTTTGGCATTAATTCTACCAGAAAGGACCAAGGAAGATGTCACAAAGCCCTTGGAATAGGGTTTAAAGAGGAAGCTGAGAGTCCAACCATGAAGTGAAAAGAACACATTTATGAAATCCCATGCAATTTCTTTGGAAAAGACTGAGAAACAAACTTGCTCAAGGATAGCTTCACAGATATATAATTTAAAATACAGCAAAAAATATTCTGAGGTCATATCTAGGAGTTCCTGGAATGAATACTTGGAAGTTTTACTTCATTCTTTAAAAAATGTGAAAGCAAGGACCGGGTATGGTGGCCTACGCCTATAATCTCAGCACTTTGGGAGGCCGAGACAGGAGGATCACGTGACCCAGAAAGTCGAGACCAGACTGGATAACATAGTGAGACCTTGTCTCCACAAAAAAAAAAAAAAATCAAAAAACTAACCAGGCATGGTGGCACATGCCAGTAGTCCCAGCTACTCAGGAGCTGAAGTGGAAGGAGTATCTGTACCCAGAAGGTCGAGGCTGTAGTGAGCCATGATCATGTCACTGCACTCCGGCCTGTGTGACAGAGTGAGAGCCCAACTCAAAAAAAAAAAAAGTAAAAGCTTTGAATGGCTTTGTGGCAACTCATTCTCTCCTAGCTGTGTTTTTAGGGGTAACTGAGTATGATTGGGAAGAATAAGATCATCGAAATTGAGGCACCTAGACCAGTTATGAGTTTACCACAGTCATTAAGGTAGGGGCCCTGGGCCAAACTCAGTGACTCAACCTGTAATCCCAGCACTTTGGGAGGCCAAGGCGAGTGGATTGCCTGAGCCCGCGGGTTCGAGACCAGCCCAGGCAACTTGGCAAGACCTCGTTTCTGCAATAAATCAAAATTAGCCGGGTATGGTAGCACTTGCCTGTAGTTCTGGCTACTTGGAAGATTGAGGCGGAAGGATCATCAGAGCCCAGCAGGTCGATGCTGGGGTGGCCATGAGCCTGCATGCCACTGCACTCCAGGCTGGACAACGGAATGAGACTCCAACTCCAAAAAAAAAAAAAAAAGGTAGGGGCCCTAAAGGAGTGGACAACACTGCAGTGGGCCACACTTGAGCCCAGGAGATTTACAAGGCACATTTTTTCAACAATTTGAAATGCAGGTTATGGCAGGGTATCCATATGGAATATCAAAAAGAGATTGAAAATTCACATCTGGTGACCAGGAAAGAAATGATGTGATATAAATTTGAGGACAAGAATAGCTGGTCCTGGTTTCCCAGCCACTGTTTGCTAGAAACTGTCTTTATGGTTTCTAGCTAGTCAACAAAGTTTTCCACTATATATAATCTGGTTTCTTTGCTTAGGATTTTAATGGTGAAGGCAGTGTGTGTGTGTGTGCATGTGTGTGCACGTGTGTGCCTGCACGTGGATAAATCACATGTCCATTTTTCTTGACTAATGGAAAAAAATAAACTTATTAGTATAGCAATAAAAACAATAGAAATTATTGACTCAGCGCTTGCCAAGTTACTGGTTTAATGCCTCAGGACACTCAGCACAGTAGAAATGGCCGCCTAACACAAATTCTTTTCCATTGCTGTCACTTGACCTTTGATTGTATTCTAAAAGATTACCACACAGCAGAAAAAGCACAAAGTCACTATGACTATAGAAAATTAACTTTTTATGTCTCCCAGATCACAAATTCCTACAGATCAAAGCACCGACTACTGAATAAAAAATAAAAATCAGATGTGATCATGAAACAAAACTCTTTAAAGGACTTATGAAATTTGAAGTCCATAAAAGTCATATGAGATAACCCCATGCATATAGAAATCTGTTGAGTTACATTTTAAGGAAAACTAAGTATTACGTAGAAAAAGTAGGTTTTTAAAAGCATACACAAAGAAATGTACTTCAGGACACAGGTCTGGAGCTTCTGGTCTTTCAAAATATCTTCACAAATTCTTCAGAGACCTAGAATTTGTAGACATACTTCATTCTTCCTCTCCCAACTCCTTATCTCTCTTTTTTTATCCTAATTTAGAGCATTTGTCAAGCCCAGATAGGATGAAAGTAATGTAAACAGGCAGCTATGGGCAGATTTTGCTGTAAATATAGAAACTAAAGGCTTGGAGCGATATCTGAATCCTGTTCGCTTGGCAGTGATGTCGATGTTCAGACAGGACAAACTTGTACTGGAAGGTATGGCTATAAATAAAAATTTTCCCAAAGAGAAAGTAAAAAAAAAATGTCATCTCTTTCTACAGGAGCTTGAAATTGAGCTAGTTCCTTTTGTCTACTCTTAGTCAGACTTGAGCTGGGTTCCCTAGTCTTTAGATGAGAGACATTTAAAGCCCTATTTATAACCTGGAGCAAAATCCCTCACTATTAATGTGAGTTAAGCCATTTTCTAAGTTAGAAACCAAAGAAACTTACAGGCAGTTCAGCTAGTAGAGCCCAGGAAGACTTGAAGATCTTAAAGGCCCCTTCTGTCAGCCCTGAATCCATCACCACCACCATCACCTCACAGAGATAAGGCCACTGCCCCACCCTGCATCCCACCACCTTTTAACAATTTGAAATATAGGTTGCAGCAAGGTATCAATATGGAGTATCAAAGAAAAGATTGAAAATTCATATCTGGTGACCAGGAAAGATTATGGAGACCTAAATTTGAGTTTCAACCATAGCAATAATCATTTGCAACCATTTTACCAGATAAAAACTGACTTAGAGAACTGGTTGGACATGCAATTTTTAGGGGTCCCCCTGGTTGAAAGAAGTTACGACTCCGAAATCATGAATAACTATACCACTTTTCAAGGAAGAGAAAACCAACTTCTTCAACCAGGAATGTATGTGATCCATATATTTTAAGAATGAGGAAGCTGAAAAATGATCGGTGTTGATAGGAAAAAGGAGAAGTGGTATCAGGGGCTGATGGCAGATTAAGACATCAGTCAGAGGACAAAACCAAAATTTCACATTATTTAGATAAACAGCACATTGAACTGGTCTAGTGGAGAGGAAGTTGATTGAGAAATAAAGACTTTGCCTCTACTTCCATCCTGAGGATTCTACAGGTGACCTGAAACAAGCCCCCTAGCACCCAAAGCCGGCTTCCCAGACCTTGAATTTGAGGTTGGCCACAAAGCTCAATCAAGTAAAACTACTTACTGAGAGTTGAGTCGAGAGAATATAGGAAGCGCAGAGTTCTCTGATTAATCTGGAGCATGGGAAAGCTGGAGAAATAAGGGAGCAAAGTTTGGATGAGGTCTTCCTCTGGAACACAATCATGCATTCCTGACAGAAATTTATGTCTCGTTGTCATAGCAACCGGAAACCTTCAAAGACTTTGGAGCAAGGAAACATCAGGATCAGAACTGCCCTAAATTCAGTAAAAGATCCCTATGAGGCATCCAGGGATTAAGAAACTCTGAGGTAGCTCTAAATAGCAGAAGAAATAATATGAGCACCAATATATATTGCTTGATTCCAACTAGTTTATGGCAAATGAGAATAACTATCCTCAAATGGTTACACAAGCTTCAGCAGAGAGAGTATTAAGAAAATAATTAAAATTTCTTAAATCATACCACTTGGCCATTACAAGATAGATAAAATAACATATGTGCATGTTTGAATTAGGATAAACAAGAAGAGAAGCTGTTGTTATATTATACCAATACAAACTGTAGATTCAGTCAGCATGATTAAAAAGTTGTTTAAGTGAAAATGAATTAATCAAACCAATTAACACCGAGTAAGCAAAGTAACTGGTACTGTGAAAATTTTAATTCAAAATTTTGTTTTATTTTCAGCTGGAAACAAGGCTGGGGGAATCTCTTCAAGCTCATAATATTGGAAATCCAGGCAAATCTAGATTAAGTTTGCCTCCAAGTTCCTGCTTTAGCCATCATTAAATTAAATACATATATTCAAAATAATGATTCAAAATAATATTTCAATATATTCTTATGTAGAAGCTAATATGGTCATTTATTATAATATATTACAAAGAATAATCTTCTTCCCAAAAGAACAAAGTAATGATTATTTTAGCCTAATAGGGGAAAAAATCGTTTCATAGGAAATAACCATTAGGCAGATG
The DNA here is from genome assembly GCA_963574415.1 of Tarsius wallacei. Lineage (NCBI taxonomy): Eukaryota > Metazoa > Chordata > Mammalia > Primates > Tarsiidae > Tarsius > Tarsius wallacei. The sequence goes on along the minus strand of CAUYQG010214402.1, from coordinate 1,734 downwards.
GACTTTATCAAAAGAAAAATAGAAGCATGAAAGAATTATGAAGATTTCTCAGTAACTAGGAAACACTTTGACTTTGCAAATCTTAAACTAATGATTTTACTGATATCCAATAAGATGCATTTAGTTGTGGAAAATGACATATTTTTACATTCAATTAATTATACTTCAAGCCTCAACTGGCCTATTTTTAACAGTAATCACAGCTGCTTATGTTCATGATAAATCTAGAAATGAATCTAGTGCTGTGTCAGCTCTTTTTAGTTACAAACTGGGTTTCTGCTATCCACAAAGAAAAAAAAAAGTTTATTAAATCATTGGTGCTAAAGAAAACAAGGCCAAAATTCGACTCATATTTTTACCCTAATTCCAGAAACATGTCCGTCCTAACCCAAGATTAAACCAGAAAGCTCAAAAACTAGCAAAATTCTTAGATCACCTCACCCCCATTGAATGTTCTCAGGTTAAGAAGAGAAAGCATTTATCAAGGCCTGAGTCAGCAGCCACTGCGTGTTTAAATACCATTAACTCAGGAAAGAATTTTTCAGAAAATACCTAAGGAAGTATATGCATTCACACATAGACATATCAAAACCACACAAGTAGGCATTAAACCACATACTCAGAATCTCAAAGTCACGCACAACTGAAATAGCCAAAAATGGAACATTCGTTGAATCTGCCTTGCCAGGCTCTTAATCAAATCAACTCCCAAATGGACTGTTTAACAAGAAATCACGTAGACACAGCAAGGTGATTATCTGGGAGCTGAGTGAAAGGTGTTGAGTGTATTATGTCCACATCATTTAAGATAGGTTTTGTAATAATAATCCTAAGTAATACATGAGAATAACGCCAGTGTGGTTCTGATACAATGACTAGCTCCACACGCCCAAGGCCAGCAGTCAGGGTATCCCCCCAGAATGAGAGGGCAGCATCTCCTTTCTACAGGGTGGATTTGCCTGCTGTTTCGTGGCCCACTTCTTCATCCTTAGCTCCTCCATACCAAATGAATCGCTTCCTTGTATTAAGCCAATAGACTGACTGCACAGTTATTATTTATCTGAAACTGTTCAAAGTCCAATACTTAAGTTATGCTTTCTTCCTCAACCACCAATAGTGCTTGTCTTCTGTTTCTGCTTCTTTTGATGCTGCCTTTTTTGTTGTTTCTAATTACAACAATTAGAAACTCTGCACAATGCTGGAACCACAGGAGGTATGACAATTCTGAGTAACTTCTGTGGAATGGAAATGTGTTTCACAAATGCATTCTGCTATGACTATGGTAGGAAAAATTCCTTATTTTTTATAACTTTAAAAATCAGAAAAAAATAATATCTTCTGAGGGTAACATGGAAGACAGCTTTTCAATTGTCGAAAAAAAAATTTTCTCTCGTTGCATTCTGTTTCAAGTCACAGAAGTGGTTAAGGTTGAAACCTATTCCTAACCAGGTGCAGTGGCTCACACCTATAATCTCAGCACTTTGGGAGGCAAAGGCAGGAGAATTACATGAGTCCAGGAGTTTGAGACCTGCCTGGGCAACATAACAGGACCTTGTCTCTATTTTTAAAAAAATTTTTTTAGTCAGATCTGGTGGTACACACCTGTAGTTCCAGCTACTCGGGAGACGGAAGGATGTCCTGAGCCCAGGCAGTCGAGGCTGCAGTGAGCTGTGATGATGCCACTGCATTCCAGTCTGGGTTACAGAATGAGACTCCAACTCAAAAAATAAATAA
>CAUYQG010214399.1:0-16570 GCA_963574415.1 Tarsius wallacei | reverse complement strand
ATGGCCACCCCAGCGTTGACCTGCTAGGCTCCAGCTATCCTTCCATCTCAGCCTTCCAAGCAGCCGGAATTACAGGTGTATGCTACCACACCCAGCTAATTTTTTTTTTATTGCAGATATGAGGTCTTGCCAAGTTGCCTGGGCTGGTCTCGAACCTGCAGGCTCAGGCAATCCACTTGCCTTGGCCTCCCAAAGTGCTGGGATTACAGGCTCAGTCACCGAACCTGGCCTTTTTTTTTAAAATCAGGGTCTCACTGTGACACCGAGGATGGTTCACTGCAGCCTTAACCTCCTGGGCTCAGGTGATCCTCTTGCCTCAGCCACCCAAGTAGCTGGACTACAGGCATGCGCCACCATGCCCGGCTAATTTTTAAATTTTTTGGTAGAGACTGTGTTGCTCAGGCTGGTCTCAAACTCCTGAGCTCAAGCAATCCTCCCACCTCGGCCTCCCAAAGTGCTGGGATTACAGGCGTGAGCCACCACACCCAGCTCAGGAACTTCTGACAGGCTTCAAGTTGGGGTTCCTATGATCCGCTGTTGGGTTAGATTCTCACAGGTTTACCTATTTATTTATTTAGAGTCAGAGTCTCATTCTGTCACCCAGGCTGAAGTACAATGGCACGCTCACAGCCACCGCAGTCTTGACCTGCTGGACTTAGGTGATCCTTCTGCCTCAGCCCTCCAAGTAGCTGGAACTACAGGCGTGCGCAACCACACCCAGTTAATATTTTGATTTATTGTAGAGACGAGGTCTTGCCATGTTGCCCAGGCTGGTCTCGAACCCACAGGCTCAGGCAATTCTCTCACCTCTGCCTCCCAAAGTGCTGGGATTACAGGCTGAGCCACCGAGTCTGGCCTATGCTCCACATCTTTAAAATAAAAAATATATATATATATTAATTATTATTATTTTTAAGTTGGAGTCTTACTCTTGTTGCCCAGGCTGGAGTGCAGTGGCATGCTCACGGCCACTGCAGCCTTGACCTGCTGGGCTTAGGCGACACTTCCGCCTTGACCTGCTGGGCTTAGGCGACACTTCCGCCTCAGCCTTCCAAGTAGCTGGAACTACAGATGCACACCACCACACCCAACTAGTTTTTGTAATTTATTGTAGAGATGTGGTCTCACTAGGTTGCCCAGGCTGGTCTCAAACCCCCAGGCTTAGGTCATCCTTTTGCCTCGGCCTCCCAAAGTGCTGGAATTACAGGCTGAGCCATCACGCCTGGCCTGTTTTTGCTTTTAATGAGCCTGAGTCCCTGGGCTGTGACCTTTAGAAGACTTTCCTATTTCTCTCCTATGTAAGACAGGAAGGCTAGAGAGGACTAGAATCGTGTAATTGCCTTTCCACCAGGTCAGATAAGGCCAAAAAAAATTAATTTTTTAAAGGGTGGGAGGGCATTGATGGAGTTACCGGAGCTGAAAGGCCCAGAGTCTCAACCCACCCTGCCAGTTTATTACAAAGGATTCAGATTAAGAGATGTATAGGGTGTAAAGGGGAAGGAGCGCAGAGCTTCTAAGCCCTTCTTGGGGTGCTGCCTTGCAGGAACCCCCACAGGGTCAGTTATCCAGAAGCTCTCCTAACTCACTGTCCTTGTGGGCTTTCATGGAGGCTTCATTATGGAGACATAACTGACAAAGCCACTGGCCAGTGGTAATCAACTTAACCTTCAGCCCCCCCCACACCTGAAGGCTGGGGTGTACAACCCTCTAATTCGATCTTGGTCATCCCGGTGACCAGCCCCATCCTGAAGCTACCGAGGAGCTGCCAGCCCCAGTCAGTTGTTGGTGCACAAAAGACACATCGCAGCTTTCAAGGACTGGAGTTGTGTGCCAAGAAACAGTTCAAGGACCAAATATGCATTTCGCAATTATCACAGGTAGCTAAAGACAAAAGCGGGGACAGAAAGTGGAGTGGGAGCCCAAGAATGAACTCTCGAGAAGGAGCTGAGCAGTAAACACAGAGGGGTGTCCCACAGACCCCGTGTACCCACTTCACCCTGGCAGTACCTGAGTCTTCTTTGGAGCCCCCTCACCAGTAGCCTGAGTGTTCCTGATCCTTGCTGGTATTCCCCATTACCAGCAAGGATCAGGCAGGCCCCCAGCACCCCACATCTTCAGCCAGACTTCACCCACCCATCAAGGAGACTGGGTACTTCCTGGGGAAACCACCCTACTGGGGCTCGCAGGCCCCACCCATGCACACTGCCACCCTGGGCCATCTTGCCAGGATTGAGTAACAGACTGCAGGGGACTCTCCAGAGCTCCCTGTGGGCACAGAAGCCAACCTGGAAGTGACCCCAGGCTGACGGTCCCCCCAACCGCTTTCTGACCCGACCTGTTTGCTGGGTGTCCTTGGGGTTGGGCACTCCTTGGCAAGGGAGCCACCTGGGCCTCTGAAGTCCCACCTAGGCCTCACTAGGGTACAGGAAAGGTCTGGGGCAGTGGAGCCGGGCCTGCTGAGGGGCCTGTAGCCCCAGGCTTAACTGCGGCATGTCAACCAAACTGGGGTCAAGGACTCCACCCCCCACCCTGCCGTAAAAATGAACTTGGTATGACAGTCACAAACCCATGTTTTAGCTGCTCTGATGTGTAACAGCATAACAGCAAAAGCACTGGACGTTCCACACTGTACTACGTAGTCCCAACCCAGCCAAGACTATGGTGGATAGCAAGGATCTGGCATGGAAAACAGCAGCCCACCGTCCGTGATGTAGAGAATGAAGAAAGAACGCAAGTGAAGATGAAATACTCTAGCTTACATGGCACATGAACGCCTGACATTGGGCCACCCTGTCCCCTTGTCCTTACCCAAAAGGCTTCTTGAACCTACCAAAGGGGATTCAGGTGACAGATACCTCCCTGGGGCAGGATTCAAAACAGAGCTGTTTATTGTGAGAACAAGTCCCATCCAGAAATTTTAATTTGCTGCATTGTAAACATCTAAGGCTGTTTGCATGGTTCTTTCTCAAACCCTCAATCATGCCAAGGCCAGTTTTAACCCAAGGTTCTCTCAGGACCTGAGGCCTAGAGACTGCAGGAGAGATCACAGTCCTTGAGGGCAAGAGGACGGTGTCAACTTGCCCAGAGTTTCTCTGAGCAGAGCCAGCTGCTCCTCAGACAGTGCTGGTGAGTGCCTCAACACTCTGGGGAAGGGAAGCCCTAAAGGAAGTACTGCAAAGGGTACCCGGCTTGATGCGGGGGTTTGGGGCTAGCCCTCCCCAGATTCCTGGCTCAAGTGGCCTCCTCCAGCCGCAGGACGAGTCAAGCTACCAAAGTACTCTTGCAGCTGGCGCAGGGCCCGGAAGCGATGGGAGATAGCATTCTTCTCAGCCTTGGGCATCTCGGCGTACCTGAGGGGTGACATGGAAGCTCAGAAAAGAGAGTCCAGATTCAGGAAGGGAGCTTACCCCCAGCCTACCTCATTCCACCTCATCCCCAGAGCCCAAAGCTCACAGAATCCCCAGGAAAGGGGGACAGGGCCCACCAGGGGTTCTTGCAGCCAGTTCATTTTTCAAAAACTCAGATAGCATTCTAAATTCCCCTGTAAGAGCCGGGCTCGGTGGCTCAGCCTGTAATCCCAGCGCTTTGGGAGGCTGAGGTGAGTGGATTGCCTGAGCCTGCGGGTTCGAGACCCGCCTGGGCAACTTGGCAAGACCTCATCTCTACAATAAATCAAAAACTAGCCGGACATGGTAGCGTGTGCCTGTAGTTCCAGCTACTTGGAGGGCTGAGGCGGAAGGATCGCCGGAGCCCAGCAGGTCGAGGCTGCGGTAGCCAGGAGCAGTCACTGCACTCCAGTCTGGGCAACGGAGTGAGACTCCAAATCAAAAATAAAATAAAATAAAATAAAAATAAATAAATTCCCTGGTAAGTATAAACACATATGAATGAGCACGAAGGGACATTTAACTTGCTCTAGTGTGCCCAAAAGTCATTAAGGGAAGCTGGGGACAGGGGATGAGCTGCATGTTTGATCAGCTTTGTCATCTGTTGACAGGAAGCAGCGGGGCCTGACAGAGCAAACACAGCAGTCTCCTCTAATGCACTGGGGGAGGGGGAGACTTGAACAGCTGGCCAGGGGCCCGTCCTCCATGCCAGGACTCCAGTGAGGTGAGAATCCCACATCCTGCTTGTGGCCTTCAGACCAGCACTGTCCAATACAGCAGCTGCTAGCCACTTGAAAGGAATTATAATTGAATGAAAATAGATTCAGTTCCTCAGTCTGCCCGCATTTCAAGTGCTCCACAGCTACACGTGGCTAGTGGCTACCTGACTGAACAGCACAGATATAGAACATTTCTGTCACCAAAAAGCATTCATGTCCTCAGTCCCAGCCATGCTCCCTGTGGACCCCTCCAGCCTGGAAAGGCTGATTCCAGGAATGGCCAATGTATCCCGTGTAAACAAGGGGGGATCTCTGTAAAATACTGAGAACAACTGGCCCTGTGAGGGCTTAGTATGGTGCCCACCAGGGCTGCAAGAGTGCAGACTTTACCCAGCCTAGATGGTGAAGTCAGAAAGTCATCCCACAAACTGTCAGGTTTATGTATTAGAAGCCAAGGCCAGAGAGAGGAAGCCACCAGGCATCCAGCTGATCTGGGTGAGCTGGAACCTGACCAGGACTCCAGGCTCCACCCAGCTGCCTCCCCCACCTTTGACTGGGCCACCCAGATTCCTTGTGTCCACCCCAGCAGAGCTACCCTCGGCTGGAACGGCACCCTCAGAGCCTGCCCCCGCCCATATCCGCATGCCTGCACTTGGGCGGGGCACCAACCCAACCCAGACCACACTATCCCCCCTCATCCCACACCCCAGGGGAGAAACTGGGGCTCCTTACGTCTGTGCGTATCCATCAGGCTGAAAGCAGGGGTCCCAGCCAAAGTCCCGGCAGCCTCGGGGTGCCACGATCTGGCCCTGCCACAGGAAAAGGGGGACAGGTGTGTAACTGGGCATGGGGATGCACCAGGAGGGCTGCAGCCAGTTTGAGTCTGGTTAGTTTGTGAATTTGCTTAGACCCTGTTTACTCAAAGTGCTGTTTCAAGGGGTCCATGGGACCCGCAAGTGTTTGCTGGATACAGTAAAATGCAGCAGGGCAGTTCTCCCCTCACATGCAGGGAGGACCACGTCTCCCCCCACATGTCTGGGGCCACCTTCCCCCCTACACCTTGGACAAACCATACCTACCTCATTGAAGAAAAGGGAGTCAACTTTGAAAAATGAACAGAAACATTTTCTCCTAATAGGAAGTGAGGGGCCCTGAACTTTGTGGACAGGCCCTATCCCTGCTACTGTTACAGCATGTCTCAAAATACAAGTGAGGCCTAACAATGAAATGAAACACCATAATAGGAAGTACCCAGCACAGCGTTCAACACCTAAATGAGCACAATAAATACTGGCTGTAGTAGGCAAATTCCAACATGAAAATGTTATAAAGAGAACAAATTGTGATCCAGTGACATGAAACGGCATGTTGCCATCAAAGTAAAAACAAACAAACAGAAACTAACTGAGAAAAGGGAGGTGGTAGATGATAAGGATTAGCCAACTAACACCAAGTCATTTAGACCCAAAGGCAAATTCAAATTCTGCTCCTGCTGTGGGAAGCTGTGTGACCAAGGCGAGTTAGTGAACCACTCTGAACCTCACCCATGCACCAAATGTTTTTTGAGCACCTACAGTAAACCAGGCAGTGTTCTTAGCATGGGGGTTAGACAAGTCTAGCCTACCCTTCTACAATGAGCCTCTTAAGCAAAACAAGCATTATTACACCAGTAACCAACCAATGACACCAAATACAAACTGACTAAAAAGGAATGAACAGGGCATCGAGCTCAAGAAGCCCAGTACAGAGTGGCTTAGATGGGAGATCACGGAAGACCACAGTGAGGGGGGACACTCTAGCCACCTCCAGGGGCAGAGTAAGAACATTCCTGTATAGGACACAGCTGGTGCAAAGGTCCTTAGATGGGGAGGGCTTGGCATATCTGAGTTTGAAAGGACACTGTGATTGAGGCTTAAAGTGCACAAGTAACAACAAGAAGATGAAGAAGTAAGGCACCTCAGGTAAACTGAAGTTGGCAAGCAACAAAGAGCATGAAGCAGCCAAAGCTGGCGAGACAACGGGGGATGGTGGGGACTGCAGCAACGCATCAACAGGACACTGCCACTCAGTTACCAGGCAAGAAGCCGAGCCTAGGGTTGTTCAAGCTTCTGATTTTTCAAGAGAAATGGGCATTCCTCTGAAAGTAGAAGACAACTAATTTTAACGGGGCAACATGATCCATAAGTCCCATTTCTGGGAATCTGTCCAAAAGAACTGAAATCAATATCTCATGGTAGAGACCAGCTAAATGCTCACTAGTTCTCTTTTTTGGTAGCGCAGGAAGTCTAACTTTCTTAACCAACTTTGTATCTCATTGAGGTTTTGTGGCTATGTTCTGACAAATGGGATCTGGGAAGAAGTAATAAAGACCTTTTAAAGACGTGATCATTAAAAAAAAAGGAAAAAAGAAAGAAAATCAGTATCTCAAAGAGATATCTACACTCCCACCCAAGTTCACTGCAGCATTCTTCACGACACCCAAGAGGTGGAAGCAACCTCAATGCCCACCAACAGATAAATGGAGAAAGAAAACGCAGTCTACACATACAACAAAATAGTATTCAACCTTAAAGTCACAAAAATTCTGTTACGTGCTACAACTGGATGAACCTTGAGAGTATTATGCTATGTGAAATAAACTAGTCACAAAAAGATAAATAGTGTATGATTCCACTTACACAAAGTATCTAAAGCAGTCAAACTTCTAAAAACAGTAAGCGGAATGGTGGCTGCTAGGGACTGGGGTAAGGGGAAGAGAAATTGTTCAATGGGTAGTTTCAGTTTTGCAAAATGAAAAGTTCTAGAGATCTGCTGAACAACAACGTGCACATCACTAACACTGCTGTGCTATATACTTAAAAATAGGTAAAGGGCCATGCACAGTGGCTCATGCCTATAATCCCAGCACTTTGGGAGGCCAAGGTAAGAGGACTGCCTAAGTCCAAGGGTTTGAGACCAGCCTGGGCAACTTGGCGATACCTCGTCTCTACAATACATCAAAAAATTAGCCGGGCGTGGTGGCGTGTGCCTGTAGTTCCAGCTACTCAGAAGGCTGAGCTAGAAGGATCACCTGAGCCCAGCAGGTTGAGGCTGTGGTGGCCATGAGCGTGCCACTTTACTACAGCCTGGATGACAGAATGAGACTCTAACTCAAAAGAAAAAAGGCAAAGCAGGATATCGTGGCACATGCATATACTTCCAGTTACTTGGGGGGCTGAAGTGGGAGGATGGCTTGAGGCAAGGAGTTGAAGAACATACTGGGCAACACAGCGAGACTCCACCTCAATATGTATATATATTTTTTGAGTCTGGGTCTCACTGTTACCCAGGCTGGATGGCACTGGCACAATCATAGCTCACCACAGCCTTGACCTCCTAGGCTCAGGTGATCCTTCCACCTAAGCCTCCTGAGTAGCTGGGACTATAGGCACGTGCCACCACGCCCAACAAATTTTTCTATTTTTTGTAGAGATGAGGTCTTACTATGTTGCTTAAGCTGGTCTCAAATTCCTAGGCTCAAGCAATCCTTTCACCTCAATTTAGAAAAAACTGGTATCCCTAGCGAGTAAAAAGAAAAAAATGAGTAAGATGGTAAATGTTGTTTTTCACCACCACCACTACTACTACCACCAAAAAATTTAACCAGGACGGGTAAAACACAACATCTGTGCACAGCCCCCAGTGAAACCTCAAGGTTTATCATGCGCAGGAAGGACTGAGCAGAGGAGTTAGAAGGCACACTCCCTCCCCAGGGCAGACAATGTGCAGGGGGAGCAGGCCAGCCAGGAAGGTGGTCTGGACCCTGAGAGAAGCAGTCGGACTTAAGGGGCTGATGGCAGGCATGGGGATGCTGAACAACAGCTGGGAAGGAATGCATTTGGGCAAAGAATTAAAATCCTTCATGACATGACAGGCTGTGAGACAGTCAAGCACCTTGGCAGTTGGATAAGGAGCTGGGCTTGGAGAACTGTCAGGGCTACAGATGGAGCTTTGGGAGTTGTCACCTTCAGCTTGCTAGCCTGTGTCTTTCAGGCTTCAGGAGCTATTAGCAAGTTTTCACTGTTAGCAAGCCTCAGAGGTCAAATAGGTTTCAGGACTGACAGTACTTCTAATTGTGCTGCCCAGGGGCACCTCTCAGCAAGGCCCTAGTTACTAACTCTGGCCCCAGGGTGCCTTTCCCACCAGCATCCTGGGGTTAACAGCACTTCTAATTGTCTGCCCAGAGGTGCCTCTCAGCAAGGCGTTAGGTAACTAACTCTGGCCCAGGGCGCCCTTCCCACCATGGCCCTGCAGAAGACCCCTGGCAGTCCACTCGGGTAGCAGCGCCCTCTGGCGGCAAGCAGAGGAATGGCACCGGGATGATAACATACCGAGGTCCGGCCCCGGAACAGGCTTACAGGTTCGCGCGGGTCTCCGGTGCAGAGTGCGAACGTGCAGAGCGCATAGGCTGACTTGTCCTCGAACCCGGCCAGGAGCTGGTAGAGACCTGTGGGGTGGGTGCAGTGAGGGTTCAGTGTATCCGTGCTGGACAGTTCACACTCCCGACCTCCCCCAACCCCCCACCCGCCTCCACACCCCCTCAAGCCCACAAAGAAAAGGGAGGAATTCCTTGAATGGGAAGAAATTAGGCCTCAGCTGGAGGTGGGGAGCGCAGCAGAGCTCAAAGCAGGAGCCAGACTTGAAATGGAAACTTCTGGCCATCCATGCTTCCCTCTGGCACAAGCTGACACCAGGCTTTGTTGACAGAAAATCAGCCAGGCTCAGTGGCTCAGCCTGTAATCCCAGCATTTTGAGAGGCCGAGGCGAGTGGACTGCTTGAGCTCACGGGTAAGAGACCAGCCTGGGGAATTTGGCAAGCCCTCACCTCTACAATAAATTTTAAAAATTAGCCAGGTATGGTAGCTCTCGCCTGTAGTTTCGGCTACTTGGAAGGCTAAGGCGGAAGGAACACCGGAGCCCAGCAGGTCAACGCTGAGGTGGCCGTGAGTATGCCACTGCACTCCAGTCTGGATGACGCCAACTCACACACAAAAAAGTGAGACTCAAAAAAAAAAAAAAAAAAAGTCAGAAAATCAACCAATTCAATGTGGACCTTGTTTGATTCCCAATTCAAAACTAGCCAACTGTAAAAGGCACTTTTGCTACAACAAAGGAAATCCAAAAAATGATAATGTAATCTTAAGAAGTGATCGTATTTTGGTTGGTTAATGGTTTTTAATTTTTTACATTTTAGAAATACAAGCTGAAGAATTTACAGATGATATGTCTAGGATTTGCTTTAACATACTGGACTGAGAAAAAATCGAGGTGATAGAAATTAGCCTTGTGCTGATAACCCTGGAAGCTGGCTGATGGGGACGGAGGTTCATTATTCTAATATTCCTTTGACTGACAAATAATAATTGTATATACTTATAGCCATCATTCTACTATTCTAATCTAATGTATAGGTGTGAAAGATTTTTAGTTTCTATTTAGTTGGGGTCTCACTGTCACCCAGGTTGCAGTGTAGTTGCCATGATCACAGCTCACAACCTCCTGGGCTCAGGCAGTCCTTCCACCTCAGCCCCCCCGTAGCTGGGACTGACAAATAATAATTGTATATACTTATAGCCATCATTCTACTATTCTATTCTAATGTATAGGTGTGAAAGATTTTTGGTTTCTATTTAGTTGGGGTCTCACTGTCACCCAGGTTGCAGTGTAGTTGCCATGATCACAGCTCACAACCTCCTGGGCTCAGGCAGTCCTTCCACCTCAGCCCCCCCGTAGCTGGGACTACAGGTGCACGCCATCATGCCTGGCTAATTTTTAAATTCTTTTTGTAGAGACAAGGTCTCACAATGTTGCCCAGGCTGATCTTGAACCCCTGGGCTCAAGCAATCCTCCTGCCTCAGCCCCCCAAAGCGCTGGGAGGAGAGGCACAAGACACCGTGACTGGTAAAGTGTTTTTTAAAAGCACCTAGAGGGAGCATTTTGGCCTACAACTGTGGGTGACAGGGTATATGTTGCTGGAATCCAGGAGAGGCAGCCCCTAACCCTCTGAGCAGGCCCTGGATGAGGCAGTCACTAGGGCCAAGTACCTCTTGAGACTCAGAATTAACTACAGCCCCTTTGTCCCTCAACCTCACAGCTCCCACTACCCCCCCCACCCCCATTCCTCCCCTATCTCAGTGCTCCCTGGAGTAGAGGGTAAGTGTGAGCTGCAGGCTATAGATGGAGAAACTGAGGTGAATGGAGACTCCATGGTAGGGGCTGGATCCTGGGACTCTTGATTACTAGTTGGGACCCCTACCCTAGGCCACCCCCGGATTTTCACTCCCAACAAATCCAAGGGAAGAAACAAAGGCAATCATACCTTCAGGCTTTAACTTCTCCAAAAACCACTTTCTACAAGAGAAATAAAGAGGAGTCAGACACCAGGAACAGATAGATCTTCTTACTACTGTCTTCTCTGGGCTGTGCCCCTGGACAGCCAAGGGGAAGTGAAAAAAAAAAAGGTCTCAAATAAAAAGCAGAGAAAAATAATGCAATAGGAAAAAGGAAATGGAGGTGACCAGGCAATGCACAGAAGAAATCAATAAGCAAACGAAGGCCACAATCTCATGGGTAATTGGGGAAATGCAAACTAAACCACATGTGATAACAGTTCACATTCCTCAAATTGCAGCATCTGTCTATCAATCATCTACCTATCTACCTATTTTTTTTTCAGTTGGCATCTCAACGTTGCCCAGGCTGGAGTGCAGTGGCATGATCACAATGATCACAGCTCATGGCAGCCTCAACCTCCTGGGCTCAGGCAATCCTTCCACCTCATTATCCTGAGTAGCTGGGACCACAGGTATGGGCTACCATGCCCAGCTAATTTTTTTTAATTTTTAAATTTTTTTTTGGAGCAATGAGGTTTCACTATGTTGCCCAGGCTGGTCTTGAACTCCTGGGCTCAAGCAATCCTCCTGCCTTGGCCTCCCAAAGTGCTGGGATTATAGGTGTGAGCCACCCACCCAGCCTCAAATTGCAATATTTAAAAAGTCAGAATACTTAGTGCTGGTGAGGATGTGGAACAATATATATGGTGGCTATAAGTATATGTGGGTGTTACTGTCCTGGTGAAAAAATTAGTCATCCAAATGCTAAAGATAGACATAACCAAACCTAGCAACAGCACTTATGCCTCCAACCCCATACAGGCATCTTCAATTTGGGATGATCACATCCTGAAGACCTTCAAAGGGGGCCCAGGGCACTGAATAGCTTTAAGGAAATCAATTTTAAGAGCCCAACTTCCTTATGTTATTTCCTGAAATGGATCTGCCTATGAATGTACTTCTTAAATGTGTGGGTTCCCCCTTACCATCTCCACTTACACAATCACATTCTCACACTTTACAAAAGAAAAGCATGCCACTCCCCATTCTAATCTTTCCTCAAAATAATCTGAAATATTGGTTTTGATGCCAATATAGTGAATAAACTGCAGTATCAGATAACCAATCATTTTGCAGTTCAGGTAGTTTTGTGCCTGAGGCCCTGCAAGGGGTTTGGGGGAATCACTCACATGTAGGGGCCAGGGAGCCCTCCGAGGGCGTTGAAGCACAGGCAGGTATCCTCAACCAGTACAGGCCCCTGTACCTGCGACACAAAGACATGCAACCCTGAGATTCTCACCAGTGGCAGCTCTGCCCCCTCCCCTCGAACTCCCAGGTCATCCAGGCTGGGCTCAGGCCCTCAGCTAGATGTGACTTGCAGCAGCAGACAGGTTCATCAAGAGTCACAGGAGCAGCCCTCAGCTGGCTTCTTATCATTTTAGAGGTAGGGACACCAAAGCTTTGGCAGGTTGTAAAGCTTGCTCCTGGCACAGCAATGGGAGAGATGAGGTTTATACTCAAGCAGCCTGACTCTTCATAACGTGCTTTCTCAGATGTGTGAGTACAGGGGTGAATGTGTGTAGGGAAAATGCAGAGCTGGAGTGTATGTATCTGAGTAGTGGGGGTGGGGGAGTATATGTGTGGGTCTATGGCGGTGGTCTCAGGGAGATACCATGCAGTCGAGGTTGGGAAAGGAAGGCAGTCTTCCAAGGCCAATATTAACTGACCTCAGATGGACCCAGGTAGGTCCCAGAAGTCACAATGAACTGTGCCTACTCTATTGTTCTCTGCTCATTCCCAGCAGGCAGAGACCTCAGAGGCCACCTGGACAAGAGGAAGGAGTATGGGGCTGGGGCAAGGGTAGAGTAATCACCTGGCGAGCTGCTTCCCGACACTTCTGTATGGAAATCTCATCTGGCTCCCCCTGGTACTCAGGCACTTATCGGAGAAACAGACACAGAGTCAGGTCACAGGGAGACAGAGAAATAGAACCATCTTTTAAAAATAAAACAAAACGGAGACATACGGTCAATTTTCTGTGCCACCAAAGTGCATGGAAACTTATCTCCTAGAATCTGAATGACCTGTTCCAAAATGAAAGAACATTTATCACCATCTGCTAGTGATTCCCCACTACTATGTGAGCATATGTGTTGTCATCCATCTTTCTCATTAGGTAACTCACATGCCAGTTCCCCAAAGCTCACCAAGTCAGGACCATGAGCCTGACCCCAGCTTTTAGGTCTCACCCCCAGCAAGCCAGCCCCCTCCATCTCCTTACTCCCCTACCCTTCCTGCTTCAGGTTTCTGCTTGTGCTAACCCCCTTCTATAAAACTGTCTTCCTTCACAATGCTCCCAGAAACCATACCCGACCTCCTAGGCAAGGAATTCTCTATCAGGGGTTACCTAGAATTCAGGAGACCTGTTAACTTCGATGGGTGGGGGGAGTCTCTTCATTTTTACTAACACCTAATTGAAATTTAACATCTTTTTCAGTTATTAATATAGATAACAAACCAAAATATTATTAGTAGTTCCTGTGATTTTTAACCTATAAAAATCACAGATGTGGTTACATCCCATCAAAATTGTTGCATATCTCTCAAACTATCATTTACAATCCTCATTATTTTAAAATTAATATAATGTGCACTGCTAGATTCAATCTTTTCATGCATTAAAAGTATATATAAGCTGGGCTCGGTGGCTCAGCCTGTAATCCCGCGCCTTGGGAGGCTGAGGTGAGTGGATTGCCTAAGCCCGCAGATTCGAGACCCGCCTGGGCAAATTGGCGAGACCTCATCTCTACAATAAATCAAAAAATTAGCCGGGCGTGGTAACGCGCGCCTGTAATTCCAGCTACTTGGAAGGCTGAGGCGGAAGAATCGCCGGAGCCCAGCAGGTCAAGGCTGTGGTGACCGGGAGCGGTCACTGCACTCCAGCCTGGGTGACAGAGTGAGACTCCAACTCAAAAAAAATAAAAATAAAAATAAAAATAAATAAAATAAAAAATAAATAAAAGTATATATAAGTAGATCACAAATAATTGTAACATTTTGAGAACTGTACTTCAATATGAGTTGATTTCCTTTGTAATCCTGTGTATTTTATTTTGTATATTTGAAACTATTTTTCTGAGAAAAGGTCTATAGGCTTCATCAGCCTGCCAATGGCATACCATGGAGTGAAAAGAGTTAAGACTCCCTCTTCTAGGCCAGATTCCAGTCTATCTTTTCCAAGGAGCTTCCCCTGGCTACTCTAGCCTCTTCTTTAAATGTGCAAGGGCAATGTTCTCAGCCAGAGGTTTAGGGTCTGGTGCCCACCATCCTGCATGGGCTCTGTTAAGAAGGCACTGCCTGTCTGTTTGACTGGTCTGGCCTCAGGATCCCAAACCTATTATCAGTACAAGACTCTGGCTCCTGAGGCCACCTTGTCCTAGCACAGACCTGCTATCAGTCCCTATGCTATGGACAAATGAAGGTTCCCCTAGTGACTACATCCACTGGTCTGCCTCAACATATCTATTCAGTGAGTATCATCCTCTGGTTCCCCACACATGGTCCCACCTCCTTGGCTATGGCTGACTGAGCAGGGGCAAACCCTTGATCCAAGCAAGGTCAGAGCTGATGTCTGACAAGAAGCCTCCTCTGTCCCCAGCAGCAGGGAAGAAAGCAGAAAGATCCCAATATAAAGAAGGATGAACATACAGAGAACACCACAAGGACAGGTCACCTCCTTGAGGGAATCTCAAGTCCTGTGGGACACTGTAACATCATATTCCCACAACAGTCACCTGGTGGTTTACAAGAGCTCCCCGTGTGTCTCCGTTACTTGAGGCTAAGAATGGTCTATTAACCCCCGGAATCTTCTCAGCCACAAAATCCCTGTAAACAGAAACTCTGGATCCATTGCCTCCTTCACTCCTCCTCTCTATAGAGCTGTGAGGATGTGTCATCACCCCCATTTCACAGATTCGTTAAGAGGCTGGGACGTTTCTGGACCGTGGTGGGGCGTAGACGTCCCACGCCCTCTCTAGGTTCTGCCACGCCCTGGGTCAGCAGCGGGATCTGGATCAGTCCCAGACGGGTGCCCGGGCCCCGGTTCAGGGTCTAGCTCAACAAATGACCTTTTTGGGACGGGTGCTAAGGGCCCCGCCACTCCTTCGGCTCCCGCAGCCGCTGACTTCATGTGCTCTGTGCCAAGATGTCAAGGCCCTCATCCCCTCGCCAGCTCCGGAGTGCCCCCGCTCCGCAGCCGTCCTTTTCCGTGCCCCAGTCCCTTCCTCACAGCCAGGTCCCGACCCATCCTTCCGGCCCGAACTCTCTGTTCTCCCTCCACGTCTCCACCCCGCATGCTTCCCTCTGCCCAAAACCTCCTTCTCCGCCCTATTCCCAGTCGCCTCCCGGTTGGCTCCCCACGCCCTCCCGGCACCTCCTCCAGCTTCTTGGCGTTCCCCGTAACAAACACGATCTTCTTCCCGGCCAGGGAGACCGCCATGGTGAGCACGGGTTACACAGCAGAGCCACCGGAAGCCCTTTTGCCTCGAGTCTCAGGACACTTCCGGTCGGTGGCGGAAGGGGGCGGCTCGGTTTCCGGCCTGGTGTCCGGAAGGAGGTTGACTGGGATCCCAAGACGTGCCTCCCGAGAGTAGTCTAGCGCAGGTGGCGCGGTCTCCCACGTCCGACTTGCTGGGGGCTTTCTGAGACCCGAGGTTGACTGCACCGAGACCCGTCTCTCCTGCTTTCGGACTCTGTCTTCAAGGACAGGAAGAGACCGCTCCCACCCTCGCCTCACCCCTGTTTTCCCTCTGCCCTGCGATGGGGCATCGAGGGAAACTGACAGCAGCTCTGAGATCCGGGAAGTCTGCGCTCTCCTGGGCGATCTTGGAGAACTGTCTTCTCCTAAGCAAAGTCTCCTAAGCCTTCATCCTCACCTCACCGTCATTGCGCCTCCCTGGGCTGCTCCTTGCTCGCCGACTCTGATCTACCCGTGAACTTAAACTTAGCATTGCCTAAAACAAGTCCGGTCTTTTCACCCGTCTTCCATGTTTGAGAGCTCAGTATTCGATTGCCTCACTCTCCCATCCCTCCAGCCTCTCAAACCCAGCACCCCATCTCCATGACCTTCGTTTCAACCCTATCTTTGTACCCCCAACACAGCAAGGAGTAGGAAGTGCTACGGTAGATCCACCTGTTAGACAGGCCTTGAACCCCAGCTGACATCTTCATTGGGCAAGTCATCCGTTTCCCTCCTCCAGAGACTCTGTCCTCTGCCTGCCACCGGGAGCCCTGGGGCAGTAGCTCTTGAGTGGCCACCTCTGCCCATGGACACGAAAGGGAGGGATCTTAGTTCTTACCAAGGTCCTCAGGTCGTTCTAGTGTTCCTCAAAGTGTGAGAATCACTGCTTTAGGTGGTGGCCTGTTTTCTTATATTGAAGCAGAAACACTATCCGTTCATGCAGAACCCTTGGAGGAGTAGTCATTGGAATTTGGAGGCAGAGGAGAGCCTGGAGAACATCAGTTTTCCAGAGGAGCCGAAGAAGAAGAAAAAGAGCTCACCTTACCTGGAAGCCTTAGTTGGGTCTCAGCCAACTCAAGCCCCAGCTCCTCAAGGAAACCTTCCTTGACCTCCCCTTTATCTGCTTTCATAGCACTAACCTCCCCTAGGAATAGCAATAACTCTACTGCAGAAATAAACAGTTGTGCGGCTATTCTGTTTTCTCCTCTAGAAATCATGATGGTGAAACTATGTTTTTGTTCATCATCTCACTCTTAAATCCTAGTGCCTGGAACATAGTAGGTAAACTATAATATAATTTCAGAACTTACATCTACATTTCCATAGATTACTTTCTTCCTTTTTTTTTTTTTTTTTTTTTTTGAGTTGGAGTCTCACTCTGTCGCCCAGACTGGAGTGCAATGGCCGCTCCCGGCCACTGCAGCCTCGACCTGCTGGGCTCTGCGATCGTTCCGCCTCAGCCTTCCAAGTAGCTGGAACTACAGGCACACGCTACCACGCCCGGCTAATTTTTTTTTTTTGATTTATTGTAGAGATGAGGGCTCGCCAAGTTGCCCAGGCGGGTCTCGAACCCGC
>CAUYQG010214394.1:0-32820 GCA_963574415.1 Tarsius wallacei | reverse complement strand
TTCCATGTGCCCTTTTCTTTCTTTCTTTTTTTTTTTTTTGTGTGAGTTGGAGTCTCACTCTGTAACCCAGGCTGGAGTGCAGTGGCATGCTCACAGCCACCGCAGCCTCGACCTACTGGGCTCAGGCGATCCTTCCACCTCAGCCTTCCAAGTAACTGGAGCTACACGCACCTGCCACCATGCCCGGATAATTTTTTTATTTATTGTAGAGATGAGGTCTCACCAAGTAGCCCAGGCTGGTTTTGGAACCCATAGGCTCAGGTAATCCTCTCACCTCAGCCTCCCAAAGTGCTGGGATTATAGGCGTGAGCCACCGTGCCCAGCCTCCAAGCTGGTATTGAACTCTAGGCCTCAAGCGATCCTCCCACCTTGACCTCCCAAACTGGGGTATTATCGGCCCGACCCTCAACTATTTTCAAGAGTATAGTTTGGTAATATTACATAATGTTCACATTGTTGTGTAACTAATCTCCAAAAACTTTTTCATCTTCCAACACTGAAAGACTGTACCCATTAAACAATTATTCCCCATTCCCTCCTCCCTCAGACTCTGGCAACTACCATTCTACTGGAGTCTTCAGGGAGCTGGCTTCTGTTTTGAAAAATCTCTCATCACATTTTCATTCTCATTAGAAGTTATTTAGAGTTAAACAAATAATTTGACAGTTGATCCCCACCAAGCAAGTACTTTGTCCTCTGTTACAAGGCAGGTCACATACAAAAATGTACTGACAGAGAAATTCTAGCTGAGAGGACACTGCGCTTCCCAGAACTCAAGTAGGATTCCTGCTTCAATGCACTTTGGTAGTGGACTGAGTGAAGGGGCTGACACAAATCCCATAGATGGGTCATGATGTTGGAAGAGCAAGATCAAAGTTCAACTTCCACCGCTTACCATAGGTTCTGTCAAACCCATCCTGAAACTGCATACAATTTGGAACTTGGGAAGTTCTTCCAAGTTTTTTTCTCATATAGTTTATTATAACCTCTTAGGGTTGTCAGATTTAGCAAATATAGGACACCCAGTTAAGTTTGAATTTCCAATGAACAATGAATAATTTTTTAGTGTATGTCCCAGTATTTCACCTGGCAACTCTAACCTAGATCACTTGCTTGGGGATCTTCTTAGTGGTAATAATGTCCACCACAAGCCTGGTCAGTGAGCGATAAGAGTCAAGTATTTGGTGAAATCTTTGGTTTAGTAGGCTACCATCAAAAAGAAAGGAACAGGCCAGGAACAGTGGCTCACGCCTGTAATTTCAGCACTTTGGGAGGCCAAAACGGGAGAATTGCTTGAGACCAGAAGTTTGAGACCAGCCTGGGCAACATATTAGACTTCCTCTCAAAAAAAAAAAAAGAAAAGAAAAAGAAAAAATAGGCAGGGCATGTTTGTGCGCACCTGTATTCCCAGCTACTCAGGAGACTAAAGCATAAGGATCACCTGAGCCCAGGAGGTTAAGGCTGCAGTGAACTGTGATCTTGCCACAGCGCTTGGTGACAGAGTGAGACTTCAACTCAAATAAAAATAAAAATAAAAATGAAGGAAGGACTGGGTGAGGTGGTTTAAACCTATAGTATCAGCACTTTGGGAGGTAGAGGCAAGTGAACTTGCCTGAACTTGGGAGCTCGAGACCAGCCTGTGCAACTTGGTGAGAACTCATCTCTATAATAAATAAAAAAATAAGCCGAGCATGGTTGCACACCTATGGTTCCAGCTACTTGGAAGGCTGAAGCGGAAGGATCACCTGAGCCCGGTAGGTTAAGGCAATGGTGGTCAGCTGCATTCCACTGCACTCCAGCCTGGGCTACAGAGTAAGTAAGAATTAAAAAAAAAAAGGAGAGAACATATTCATTGAACATAAGCAGGTGCCTTTCACAGCAGTCTATTATAGTGTTTCCAAGAATGCTATGAGACAGGTCACCACTTGTATTTTTATAATATGGACACCTACACCCACAAAGGTTAGTTTACTTAAGACCACACAACTCCTAGGAACAGAAAGACCTGGGACTGAATCCAGTTATAAATCCTAAACTTAATTACTTCAAATTGCAGATCAGGGGCTGGTTGGTTGGTCTTTTGATTTTTTTTCTGAGTATAGCCTGGCTACCCATGTACCAGCTCTGGTGTGATGGTGGGCAGGTAGGTTAGGTGACCTTTCTAAACCTCGGTTTCCTTGTCTGTAAATTAGAAACAGTGCTTTCAACTTGGATTGCTGTGAGGACTAAATGAGTTCATATAAGTAAAATGCTGAGCACCTGTGGCACACAGTAAGCGCCCAGGATGGCCTTCAAAAAAAAAAAATCAGCCGGGCTCGGTGGCTCAGCCTGTAATCCCGCGCTTTGGGAGGCTGGGGTGAGTGGATTGCCTGAGCCCTCGGGTTCGAGACCCGCCTGGGCAACTTGGCCGAGCCCTCATCTCTACAATAAATCAAAAAATCAGCCGGGCATGATAGCGCATGCCTGTAATTCCGGCTTCTCGGAAGGCTGAGGCGGAAGGATCGCTGGAGCTCAGTGGGTTGAGGCTGCAGTGACCGGGAGCAACCACTGTACTCCAGTCTGGGTGACAGAGTGAGACTCCAACTCAAAATAATAATAATAATAATAATAATAATCAGCATTTCACTCTGTTGCCCAACTTGGAGTGCAGTGGCTCTCTCACAACTTACCACAGCCTCAAACTCCTGGGCTCACCCTCCTGCCTCACCCTCTCGAATAGCTGGGATTAGAGGCACACGCCACCATGCCCAGCTACTTAAAAAAAAAATGTTTTGTAGAGACAGATCTTGCTATGTTGCCTAGGGTGGTCTTGAACTCCTGGTTTCAAGCAGTCCCCCTGCCTCAGCCTCCCAAAGTCCTGGGATTACAGGCGTGAGCCAGTATGCCCGACTGAGGATGATCTTCTTTAAAGGTGAAAAGATTTATTGTGTTGTTCTATGAAAGAGGAACTGAGAGGTCTGAGGGAGCTGGGGACCAGAGGCAACCTAGAAATTTATGCTGTCACCTGAACCCCGGAGAAGCTTCTTTTTTTGAGTCAGAGTCGCCTAGACTGGAGTGCAGTGGCACACTCACAGCTACCACAGCCTCAGCCTGCTGGGTTCAGGCGAGCCTTCTGCCTCAGTCTCCCAGTAGCTGGGACTACAGGCACATGCCACCACGCCTGGCTAAGTTTTTTGATTGATTGTAGAGATGAGGTCTCGTCAAGTTGCGCAGGCTGGTCTTGAATCCCTGGGCTCAGGCAATCCTCTCGCCTCCGCCTTTCAAAGTGCTGGCATTACAGAGGTGAGCCACCACGCCCAGCGAGTAGGAACATTAAGCTGAGGCTAACAATTCCCCATCTTTCACAGAAGCAGTAGGGGGTATCCCTAGCTTTAGCAAAAGGCAAGAAAAAAGGCTTATGTAATTCTCTCAGTTCTCACTTTTTACTCTGTGAATAGCCCCAGCCTGATTTGGCTTAAGGTGTGATCAAGAAGTGTTTAAATGGGATAGGAAGGAAATGCCAAGAATGGACAGATCCTGCAGCTTAAGAGGGGAGGAGAGCGAGGTCTAGCCCAACTGGCTGGGTGTTTTTTTTTTTTGCTTCCCGGCTCCTCCCACTTCCTTTCCTCCCAGCTTTCCAGTTGTCTCTTCCTCCTCTTCCCACTCTTGTACCCTGGCTGTGAGTCCTCTGAGAGCAAACATGTGGTTCTTTAGATTTCATGCCACTTTGGTAAGTCTTTAAACATCGGTGGGCGCTCATTTTAGCTCTATGAAATTAGCTCGGTCTGTAGTCAGTCTTTTCCAAGCTAATTTGCAATAATCAGGAGTGGCAGTAGACATGAAATGAACTTGAGCTCTAGCTTTCTTCCTTTGCAAATGACTATGGATGAAAGTGTCAGCTTGTTTCTTTTCTTCATTCCATCCCAGGCTTTGGTATCCTGGAACAGAAACAGAGATAACTGTCAGGGCTAGAGATCTTACTGTGGGCGTTTTGAGTCTATAAAAAGTTGGGCATCAGGAATACCTTGTGTGGTTTAAGGAGCCTTCATTGAGACGTTAGGTTCTAACCTGAAGCAGTTTGGACTTTTTGTTTTTGTTTTGTTTTGTTTGTCTGTTTGGTTGTTTTTTTTTTTTTCCTTTGGCTGGTTGGTTGTTTTTTGTTTTTAAGATACAGGGTCTCCCTGTGTTGTCGGGCTGGTCTTGAACTCCTAAGCTCAAGCAATCCTCCCACCTCAGCCTCCCAAAGTGCTGGGATTACAGGCATGAGTCATCGCCCCCAGCCTGGACTCCTTGTTTAAAGTTGCTGCTGAAAATGACTGGAGTCTGGTTTTGTAGCTCATATAAAAACGTTTTTTAAAACTAAATTTGTCCTTGCTACTATAGTTTTTGTTTGGTTTGGTTCAAGAAACACTGAACAATAACATATTAAGTCTTGTTATTTGTGTTCAGATCCTTAAACGGCTAATCCAGTTTTGGATTAATCCAGTTTAATCTAGTTTAAGAAGGCAGATTGTTATCACCCAGGAAAAACATTTTAGTAGAATTAATCAGTGGCCCTCATAATTATAAATTCTGAAGCCTCAGGTTAAGCTGACAAAGTCTTCCCCTTTCTTCCTCTATGCCTTCCCTATTTTCTGTGAGGAGTAAGGCAGGTCAAAGCACAGGTTTAAAGGCACATTTGCCACTTTCTTGCTGTGTGACTTTAAGTTACTTAATCTTAGATCTTCATTTTCACATCTGTGAAATAGGAATGCTGGCTGGGCGCAGTGGCTCACACCTGTAATCCCAGCACTTTGGGAAGTAGAAGGATTGCCTGAGCCCAGCTGGTCAAGGCTGTGGCGGCCATGAGCGCGCCACTGCACTCCAGCCTGGGTGACAGAATGAGATTCCAACTCAAAAAAGATAGGAATGCTGATGTGAATCAATAGCATTATTACACACGTAGAGCACTAGGTTAGTCTAGTCTCTGCCACCCAGTGACTATGAGCTGTTGTCCCTTAAGAATTTCTTTTTTTTTTTAGATAGAAAAATACCGTTTACTTAAAAAGTAAATTACAAGCCAGGTGCGGTGGCTCACACCTGTAATCCCAACTCTTTGGGAGACTGAGGAGAGAGGACTGCCTGAGTCCAGGGGTTCGAGACCAGCATGGGCAACTTGGCGAGACCTCATCTCTACAAAAAATAAAAAAAATTAGCCGGACATGGTGGCGTATGCCTGTGGTTCCAGCTCCTTGGAAGGCTGGGGCAGAAGAATCACCTGAGCCCAGCAAGTCAAGGCTGTGGTCATGAGTGTGCCACTGCACTACAGCCTGGGCAACAGAGTGAGACTCCAACTAAAAAAAAAAAAGTAAATTACAGAGAGAGGAGAGGAGAGGAGGGGGGGAGGGAGAAAGGGAAGGAGGGAGGGCTGCCTGGCTAAGGAGAGAAGGAGAGAGAAAGAGAGAGAGAGAGAGAGAGAGAGAGAGAGATTGATTGATTCATTGATTTACCTCCCCAAGGTAGGGGAAAGGCTCAAAGCCAAGAAACATGGCAGTCATAGCTCAGAGCCATATGGAACAAACCAAAGTTTTTGTTGTTGTTGTTGTTGTTGTTTTGAGTTGGAGTCTCACTCTGTCACCCAGACTGGAGTGCAGTGGCTGCTCCCAGCCACCACAGCCTCAACCTGCTGGGCTCCGGCAATCCTTCCGCCTCAGCCTTTCAAGTAGCTGGAACTACAGGCGCGTGCTACCATGCCCTGCTAATTTTTGATTTATTGTAGAGATGAGGTCTTGCCAAGTTGCCCAGGCAGGTCTCGAACCCGCGGGCTCAGGCAATCCACTAACCTCAGCCTCCCAAAGGCGCGGGATTACAACCAAAGTTTAACAAAGCAATGCTCCTTAAGCATTTCTTTGGTGGGATTAAATGACAGCACGCATGTTGCATTGCTGCTAGGTCACCTGCTCAAGTCTCCTAAAACTAACCTGAGTTGTCCATCCAAAGGGCTTTGGTAAGGTTCTCTGATCACCTCTCCCATTTGAAATAGTTTATTACTGTCTCCCTCTTGAAAATCTCTGCATTTTATGTTGTGTTTATCTTATTGTAGTGGCCCTTAAGCCATTTTTTAAAATGCAAATTGCTGGGCTTCACCCTCAGCCTTTCTGATTCAGTAGGTCTGGGGTGAAGCCTGAGAATTTGCCTTTCTAGAAAGTTCTGAGATAATGCTGATGTTGCTGCTCGGGTTACTAGGGTACTGTGACAACCTCTATTTCAGTTGTGTTTTGTCACCTTTAATATCCATTTACCTAGGAATTGTCAGAGAGAAATTTACTATTAGAGAGTCCTAGTTATTAAGTCAAGGAGATAATGAACTAGATTCATCATTGAAGGCCAGATTCTACATATGACTGGGTGGAACATAATTTTCTTTCTTTCTTTTTTAATGTGTTTTATAGTTTTGGTTTGTTTGGGTTTTTTTTGAGTCAGTGTCTCACTTTTTTGCCCAGGCTGGAGTGCAGTGGCACGCTACTCATAGCCTCCGCAGCCTCAACCTGCTGGGCTCAGGTGATCCTTCCACCTCAGCCTTTCAAGTTGCTGGAACTACAGGCATGTGCCACCACGCCTGGCTAATTTTTTGATTTATTGTAGAGACTAGGTCTGACCATGTTGTCCAGGCTGATCTTGAACCATCAAGCTCAGGTATTCCTCTTGCCTCAGAATGACAGGCGTGAGCCACCACACCCAGCCAATTTTCCTTCTTTTTTTTTTTTTTGAATTGTAGTTCTCATCTTGTTGCCCACTGCCCACGGCCACTGCATCCTCGACCTGCTAGGCTTAGGTGATCCTTCAGCCTTCCAAGTAGCTGGATTTACAGGCATGCGCCATCATGCCTGGCTAATTTTTTTAAAAAATTTATTGTAAAGATAAGGTCTCACCAACTTGCCCAGGCTGGTCTTGAACCCGTGGACACAGGCAGTCCTCTCACCTCAGCCTCCCAGAGTGCTGGGATTATAGGCATGAGCCACCGCACCCGGCTCAATTTTCCTTCTTAATGAAGGGCAATTTGACCAGTGAAAAACTCCTCTAAGAAAACTGATAAGAGTACCTTAAACTGCTAATCACCCAGG
The DNA here is from genome assembly GCA_963574415.1 of Tarsius wallacei. NCBI lineage: Eukaryota > Metazoa > Chordata > Mammalia > Primates > Tarsiidae > Tarsius > Tarsius wallacei. The sequence goes on along the minus strand of CAUYQG010214394.1, from coordinate 25,738 downwards.
TGTGGATTAGTGACAGTAGATTGATCAAGGAAATTGGTGTTTATAAATAGTTAACCATAGCCTAGGAAACATAGCCAGACCCCATCTCTACAAAAAAATTTTTGAAAAATAGCCAGGCAGAGTGGCACGGACTAGTAGTCCCAGCTATTTGAGAAACCAAGGCAGCAGGATCTCCTCAGCCCAGGATTTCAAGTTTGCAGTGAGCTATGATCATGCACTCCAGCCTGGGTGACAAAGCAAGACCCCGTATCAAGAAAAAAAAATTAGTAACAAGACCCTTTTAATAATTACATGTTTAAGCAAGCTGTCATCCTTCAGTATTAGATCCAGTTCAAATGGTTTAGTAGTTAAGTTGGCACCTGTTACACCTATTTAACAGACAATAAGTATGCTTTTGTAACTGCTATTATCATTAACTCTGTCCCAGTCCTTCAATGTAGTTCAAAACTTTGATAGGTCACCCCAGGTTTCCAGCAAGCATAGATAAAGAAATGCCTTATCATTGGGACCTATACAAGGTGATCCCAGAAGACTGGCAAATGTTTCTAATTAGCTCCATTCCTGATAGCAGTAAATCTTTAGGTTTGCATGGAACAGTACTAAATAGAGTTCCCAGCTGTGATGACTTGCCCAAATCCTCGGAGGTCCCTTTCACAACCCTTTAGTTTCTGATGATATATAAGCTATGTAGTATATTTACATTTGTTAGTAACAGGCTTGAGACTTTATCCTCAGTGTTCAAATAGGCACATAACTACTGCTTGTTCACATCCACACATACACTTTTCTAAAATAAAAGATTTTGTGTTATACTTATATGTGGATGAGAAAAAAGAACTTCAGTCTCAAGTTCACATTTTTTTTTTTTTTAAATAGAGATGAGGTTGCCCAGGCTAGTCTCAAACTCCTCACCTCAAGCAATCTTCCTGCCTTCGCATCCCAAAGTGCTGTGAATACAGGTGAGAGCCATCATACTTGGCCTCAAGTTCACTTTTTTTTTTTGAGTTGGAGTCTCACTCTGTCACCCAGACTGGAGTGCAGTGGCCGCTCCCGGCCACCACAGCCTCGACCTGCTGGGCTCCGGCGATCCTTCCGCCTCAGCCTTCCGAGTAGCTGGAACTAAAGGCACGCGCTACCATGCCCGGCTAATTTTTGATTTATTGTGGAGATGAGGTCTCGCCAAGTTGCCCAGGCGGGTCTCGAACCCGCGGGCTCAGGCATTCCACTCACCTCAGCCTCCCAAGGCGCAGGATTACAGGCTGAGCCACCGAGCCCAGCTCACTTTTTTTTTTTTTTTGAGTTGGAGTCTCTGTCGCCCAGACTGGAGTGCAGTGACATGCTCCTGGCCACCGCAGCCTCGACCTGCTGGGCTCTGGTGATCCTTCCGCCTCAGCCTTCCAAGTAGCTGGAACTACAGGTGCGCGCTACCACGCCTGGCTAATCAAGTTCACTTTTTAAAGCGCTTAGTTTATTTCTTTGTGAAGCTTCTGCAGACATTTCCACTTGGACATAATATTTGACATTTCCTTTTTGACACCTTCATTTTGGGTTTCAGGTAAGGAAGAGCTTTGACATGAGAAGAAAATGAAATTTGGGCTTGGGCTTTTTTTTTTTTTTTGAGTCAGAGTCTCACTCTGTCACCTAGGCTGGAGTGCAGTGTCACACTCACGGTCGCTGCAGCCTCAACCTGCTGGGCTCAGGCAATCCTTCCGCCTCAACCTTCCAAGTAGCTGGAACCACAGGCATGCTTCACCATGCCCAGCTAAATTTTTATTTATTGTAGAGATGAAGTTTCACCATGTGGCTCAAGGTGGTCTCAAACTCCTGAGCTCAGGCAATTCTCTCGCCTCCGCCTCCGAGTGTGCTGGAGTTATAGGCGTGAGCCACCGCGCGCAGCTTGGGCTTTTTTTTTTTTTTTTAAACTGTCCTAGAAACCTAGGGATGCCCCCACACTAAGCATAGACAGTGAAGGTCTTCGTTTTCTCCAGGAAGTGCTAGCAAGCACAGTCTGCTAATTGCCTGCACTCCTTGCAGATTCGTCCTCGGTGGCAGGTGGCTGACTGTTGCTGTGAGCAAGCTCACAATAAGCCAGCAGGTGCGCACATTTGCTGGGGGTGGCTTTTTTCACACAAGTGCTCCAGCACGCACAAAGGGTGGCCTCAGTTTTGCCAGCCATGCGGCTTTCTCAAAATGAGTGGGGTTGGCACATTCCATCAGGGCTTTTGAGGTCAGTAAAGAAAAACAACAGCCCATGAAAGGGGACTTGAGAATGGCCAAAGGAATCATCGCCTGAAAAATAGTTGCAGCAGTTAAATGGCGGGTCATGGGCAGCTTCCTTCTGGCAAATTAGGGAAAGAGGAATCTGGAATGCCTCAGGGAGGGGTTCAGCCTAGATAATTTGATAAAATGCAAGCAAGTTCTTCAATGTGACATCCGAATTCCTGCTGAAATTATGGAGACAATCAGTTTCTGGTTTGGTCACTAAGAAGTAGCCAGTGATGTAAATTTATGGGCATTCTCTCTGGCTAGCACCTGGAGGAACCAGTCCCTGGTGACAACTCCGGTCAAGTGCATCTTTAAAATAACATATGCATTGCCATTAGGGTCAGGAATGTCCAGACGGGTTGAGTGCATTTGTGGCTGGTGAAAGGCAGAGACATCCCCACTGAGGCGTGCTCACCTCCCCAACCACTTTGGGGCCCTCCCTGTGGACTCAGGTTGATCCTGACTCATCTAAGCTGTGCTGCCAGCCCCACCAGCCAGGGAGGGGCCTTCTGTGCTGACGCCAGGTCCAGCTGCCCCTGCCAGCTCCGTGGATCCCTGCAGCCTCAGGCTCCCGGGAGAATTCCCCGGGAAGATAAGCAAATACACACTGAGCTACTGTCTGTCCACTCAAACGTGAAATCCTGTTTGGTCTTAAACTCTGAAAATAATTGGTATTAACCTTGTAGAATCATGTGCCCATTTTTCCAACACCCCAATGGATTCTTTTTGTGGTCAGTCAGTTCTGACCTCTTGTGTTAGCATTGCAGCATCCTCAGCGTGGCAGTCAGCTTTGGCTCCCCGACGTCCACTGCTGGACACATTTGACTTCGCTCTTTTTATGAATTATATCACATAGAAGAATGCATAAAACATACACATGTGATATAAAGAGCAAATTAGAAAGTGTGCAGTTGGCTGGGCATGGTGGCTCATGCCTATAATCCCAGCACTTTGGGAGGCTGAGGTGAGAGGATTGCTAGAACCCATGGGTTTGAGACCAGCCTGGGCAACTTGGTGAGACCTTATCTCTACAATAAATGAAAAAATTAACCGGGCATGGTGGTGCAAACCTGTAGTTCCAGCTACTTAGAAGGCTGAAGCGGAAGGATTGCCTGAGCCCAGCAGGTCCAGGTTGTGGTGGCTGAGCGCGTGCCGTTGCCCTCCAGCCTGGGTGACAGAGTGAGACTCTAATTTTTTTAAAAAGCGTACAATTGTCCAACACCACCCAGTGAGGAATGTCGCCAGGACCCTGGCAAGGCTTCTCCTTCCCCCTTTATTGGGATTTATCCCTTCCCCACTCCTATGAAATTCCCTCTTTCGGCACAGGCTCTCTGACTCTATGGTACATATTTTCTTGTCTTTCTTTATAATTTTATCACCTATTCTCTCTAGTTTTGTTTTGCTTGTTTTGGACCTTTATGTGCATAGAATCATGATGTCTTGCTTATTTGGGGTCTTGCATCTTTGCCCAGTATTTGTGATAGTCATCCATGTTGTGTGTAACTATTTTATATTTTCTTCTCTTTTTTTGAGTTAGAGTCTCACTGTCACCTAGGCTGGAGTGCAGTGGCACACTGACAGCCACCTCAGCCTCGATCTACTGAGCTCAGGTGATCCTTCTGCCACAGCCTTCTAAGCTGGAACCACAGACATGTGCCATCGCTTCCAGCTAATTGTTTGATTTATTGTGGAGATGAGGTCTCGCCATGTTGCTCAGGGTAGCCTCGAACCCCTGGGCTCAGACAGTCCTCTCATCTCTGCTTCCCAAAGTGCTGGGATTACAGGCATGAGCCACTGTGCCCAGCAGAGGCAATATTTTAAAATTTAGTTATTTTGCACAAAACCCTGGGTTTTTTGGCTTATTTAAAAAAAAAAAAAAAAGAAAGAAAATTCATTCATTAGGTAATGGCAAATCCTCATACTCACATGGCAGAAATAACCTGGCTTGAGTGATGGCTCCCTAACAGCAGTGGAGTCTGTTTTTCCCCAGTATCCAATCTCCCTTTCCTCCTTATAAGTAGAATTTTTCGGTAGGTATATGGCTACCCAAAGTAAAAACTACATATCCCAGTGTTCCTTGCAGTTAAAAACTACACTGGGATTTGTAGTTTTTACTTTGGGTAGCCATATACCTACCGAAAAACTACATATCCCAGTGTTCCTTGTCCTTACAGGAGTGAATGTGTCCTCCCTCATTTTTTATTTTCTTCCTAATGACTGAAATGTGGACAGGGTGGTGAGCTGTTTTGGACCTCATGAGGGATAGCAACGCACCAGGAATGGTGTAGCAACAAGAGAAGCGCTTTAGTTAGACACTCTGTGTGTTCTAGCTCTGACTTGTATGTAAAAAGAAGTGAACTAAAATTTTGATCGCCATCAAATCTATATCCTAATAATACTTCAAATGGGCAATGTTGTCATGTTTTCTTCATGCTTCCCACCATTCCCCATCGTGTGGTCATGTCTGATGCTGAGTTTGACTTGCCATTTTTCAGCTAGTTTACTCAGTTGATTTCCTAATACTTGTCCCACTCGGCTTCTATTAGATACTTATATCTGAGACCTTTACTACTTAATTTTATTTATTTATTTATTTATTTTTTTTTTTGAGTTAGAGTCTCACTCTGTCGCCCAGACTGGAGTGCGGTGGCTGTTCCTGGCCACCACAGCCTCGACCTGCTGGGCTTGGGCGATCCTTCCACCTCAGCCTTCCAAGGAGCTGGAACTACAGACGCGCGCGCTACCACGCCCGGCTAATTTTTTTTTTTTTATTTGTGGTAGAGATGAGGTCTCGCCAAGTTGCCCAGGCGGGTCTCCAACCCGTGGGCTCAGGCAATCCACTCACCTCAGCCTCTCAAACCGTGGGATTACACGCTGAGCCACTGAGTCCGGATAGGATTTTTATAAGTAAGGCAAGTTTTCTCAATTTCAACACCATTGACATTCTTTTTTTTTTTTTTTGAGTTGGAGTTTCACTCTGTCACCCAGACTGGAGTGCAGTGGCATGCTCCGGGTCACCATAGCCTCAACCTGCTGGGCTCCGGTAATCCTTCTGCCTCAGTCATCCAGGTAGCCGGAAACTACAGGCACACGCTACCACGCCCGGCTAGTTTTTGATTTATTGTAGAGATGAGTTCTCACCAAGTTGCCCAGGCAGATCTCGAACCCGCGGGCTCAGGCAATCCACTCGCCTCGGCCTCCCAAAGCACGGGATTACAGGCTGAGCCACCGAGCCCGGCCCCCCCTTTTTTTTTCTTAATTAATGAACTTTATTTTTTAGAGTAGTTTTAGATTTGTAGAAAAAATTGAGCAGAAAGTAGAGAGCTCCTATATACCCTTTCTCTCTCACTCCCACGGGTCCCCCTATTATTAACATTTGCATTAGTGTAGGACATTTATTACAAAAGTCTATAGTCAAATTAAGTTTACTCTTTGTGTTGTGCAGTTCTATAGGTTTTGACAAATGCATAATATCATATACCTACCATTATGGTATCATACTGAATAGTTTCACAGCCCTAAAAAATCCCCTGTGCTCCATCCATTCAAGTATACTTCTTTTTTTTTTTTGAGTTGGAATCTCACTCTGTTGCCCAGGCTGGAGTGCAGTGGTACACTCATGGCCACCACAGCCTCGACCTGCTGAGCTCCGGCAGTCCTTCCGCCTCTGCCATCCAAGTAGCTGGAACCACAGACATGCACCACCATGCCCAGCTAATATTTCTGATTTATTGTAGAGATGAGGTCTCGCCAAGTTGCCTGGGTTGGTCTCAAACTCATGGGCTCAGGCTATACTCTCGCCTTTACATCCCAAAGTGCTGGGATTACAGACTTGAGGCACCGCACCCAGCCTTCTTTTTCTTCTTCCTCTTTTTTTTTTTTAAAAATAGGGATCTCACTATTGCCCAGACTGAAGTGCAGTTGCATGCTCACAGTCACCTGGGCTCAGGCAAACTTTCTGCCTCAGCTTTCCAAGTACCTGTAGCTACAGGCATGTGCCACCACACCTGGCTAATTTATTGTAGAGACCAGGTCTCACTAAGTTGCCCAGACTGGTCTTGAACCCCTGGACTCAGGCAGTCCTCTCGCCTCTACCTCCCAAAGTGCTGGGATTACAGGCATGAGTTGCCATGCCTGGTCATCAAGTTTATCTTTCAATAAATCCAATACAGGTAGTATTGAAATAGTTGAAACATTCAGCTATTTCTTTAGTTAGGCAACAAATATAGAAGTTGCTTGTGTTTAGCAGAAGTGTTAAATGCTTAAGTGCTAGAAAAATCTCCATGTTAGATGCTTGTGCTTTGAGGCACATAGGACTGAAAAACATCTTAAAGGGCAACAGCTTCAAGTCTCCTGTTTTATGCTTATTCTCCACTAAGAGTTTATTTGAACAGACAAATTGCTCCAATTTCTCCCTCCTTTCTTCTCTTTCCTCCCTCTTTTGACTGACTGTATTTGTATATGTTGAAATCAGTTCTATCTTTTTTTTTTTTTTTTTTTTGAGTTGGAGTCTCACTCTGTCACCCAGACTGGAGTGCGGAGTGCAGTGGCCACTCCCGGCCACCGCAGCCTTGACCTGCTGGGCTCCGGCGATCCTTCCACCACAGCCTTCCGAGTAGCCGGAATTACAGGCACGTGCGACCATGCCCGGCTGATTTTTTTGATTGATTGTAGAGATGAGGTCTCGCCAAGTTGCCCAGGCGGGTCTCAAACCCGCGGGCTCAGGCAATCCACTCACCTCAGCCTCCCAAGGCGAGGGATTACAGGCTGAGCCACCGAGCCTGGCTGAAATCAGTTCTATCATACAACACTCGCTTCTTCATGTTAGGCATGGAGTATACACTTACAAATTTATTGATTGATTGATTTTTGAGTAGGAGTCTCACTCTGTCTCCCAGGCTGGACTGCAGTGGCATACCCATGGCCACCGGAGCCTTGACCTGCTGGGCTCAGGTGATCCTTCCTCCTCAGCCTTCCATGTAGTGGGACCCAAGTAGCTGGAACCACAGGTGCATGCCACCTGCCCAGCTAATTTTTTTATTTATTGTAGAGGCGAGGTCTCACCAAGTTGTCCAGGCTGGTCTTGAACCCCTGGGCTCAGGCAATCCTCTCACCTCCGCCTCCCAGAGGCTGGGATTACAGGTGTAAGCTACTGTGCCTGGCAACTCTTACACCTATTTGTTAAGTGAATGGATAAACTTATGATAAATAGCAGCTTCCAGTCTAGTGAGTTGTTGATTGCCACAAAATAAACTATAATCTAAATAAGTGAATACCGGATTGGGTTTTAGGAACACAGCCTTTGGTTCACCTGGATCCAGAAGATAACAACATATATGTGGTTGGTGAAATGATTGATAACAAAAAGTGTTGTCCTTAGTTTATCATTTTAGAATGCATATATTGTGTGCCCTTCATTAAAAAAAAAATCAGGTCAGGTTCAATGGTTCATACCTGTAATCCCAACACTTTGAAAGACTGAGGTGGGAGGAATGCTTGAGCCCAGGAATTTGAGACCAGCCTAGGCAACATAGCTGGGTATGGTGGCACACGCCTATAGTCCCAGCTACTTGGGGGATGATGCAGAAGGATTGCCTAAGCCCATGAGATCGAGTCTGTGGTGAGCTGTGGTTGTGCCACTGCCCTGGGTGACAGAGTGAGACCCTGACTTAAAAAAATATAATATTAATAATAAAAAAGTCACAAGCCAACTTCCTTTAAAATAAATGTGCTATAAAGGACAGAACATAAAAGAGATTATTAAGAAAAGTAAATATTAATACTGGGAGTTGACAGTTGACCTTTAAGATGAATAAATTGGATTGTTGTATATTTTGATCTTCAGGAAGCACAAACCAGTTTCCCAAGATTGTCAATGTGGTTAAGCTTTAATGCTCAGCTTCCAAGTGAATAGAGAGATTTATTCTTATGTAAGAACAGGAGCCAAGTGACTTTTTATTTCCTGTAGTAATTTGGAAAGCTAGACCTTTAGGAAGGGCCATAGCCCCTGTTGCGAAATGTAATGTTGACAGGTACAAATAGTAGTGTTTTCAAGCTAGGTGACTCTCTTATTCTCTGTTCTTACTGAAAGACAGGAAGTTTATATTGAGACTGCTCAATAGGCTTACCTTGTTGCCCTGTAGCACGGTCAGGAAATTTGGTGATAGAGTCAGAAAACAAACTTTCTGTAGGTACTGAAGGCAACATGGTGAGACTGCATCTCTTAAATTAACCACTTGAATAACCAAATCTGGTCGATTAATAGGAGCAAGCAATTTAAAATATGGCATAGTACAATGTAGGCCAAACAAACCCTTCTGGAGGCCATGTTTGGTTCCCAGTTTGGTCTATAGCACTTGATGTATGAGTGTTGGGTGAATACTTCGAAAGGAAATTTGTCTTGGATTCAATGTTTGATCTTCCAGCTGGGGACTCGTCTACTTCAATATCGTGATTCACAGTGAGGCAAGCCCCAGGAAAGCCAATATAAAAACTCTTAAGTGATAGATTTGGATACTAATTTGTCAGCATTTTCATTTGTAACTGGAGGTGGGCGTGAAGGAGAGTTATGCCTTTCCAGAATGGAAAATGTTCATGTCAGTGCTCTAGGACAGCAGTCCCCAACCTTTTTTGCATCAGGGACCGGTTTGGTGGAAGACAGTTTTTCCACAGATGGGAGGGGGTTGGGGGGAGGGTGGTTTGGGGATGATTCAAGCACATTACAGGTATTGTGTACTTTATTTCTGTTACTATTACATTGTAATATATAATGAAATAATTCTATAACTTTCCATGATGCAGAATCAGTGGGAGCCCTGAGCTTGTTTTTCTGCAACTGGAAAACAGCGCTAGCATCACTGCCTCGACTCCACCTCAAATCATCAAGCATTAGATTCTCATAAGGAGCATACAGCCTAGATCCCTCACATGCACAGTTCACAATAAGGTTCACACTCCTATGGGAACCTAATGCCAATGCTGATCTGACAGGAGGTAGAGTTCAGGTGGTAATGTGAGTGATGGGGACCATCTGTAAATATAGATAAAGCTTTTCTCACTCACCCGCCACTCACCTCCTGCTGTGTGGCCTGGTTTCACAGACCATAGTAGTCCATGGCATGGGGGTCGGGGACCCCTACTCTAGGATCCTGCCCTGGAGTCTGTCTGGGAATCAGGTAATAGAAGACAGTGGTAAATTACTTAGTCTTTGGAGCCCAACAGACTGGGTTTATCATCTGCTCTTCCTCACAGTATCTATGAGACACTGAACAAATGACTTTACCTCTCTGAGCCTTACACTCCTACCTGTAAAGCATGGATAATACTAGTACCTACTGCATAGGAATGCTTGTGATGAGCCTTTTATGAGATAAATAATTCCTAAAAAGTATGTTGCATGGTACCTGGCACTTGGTAACCTTTCAACAAAGAGTAGCTAGTGGTAAAGATGGGAAGAGGTGGAAAGTAGGAAGAGAAGAGGTAGCATTATGCTGTTTCGTGAACACCAGTTTGATCAGAATTTTGAGTAACTTTTTTTTTTTTTAGTTGGAGTCTTACTCTGTTGCCCAGACTGGAGTGTAGTGGCCGCTCCCGGCCACCGCAACCTCGACCTGCTGGGCTCCGGTGATCCTTCTGCCTCGGCCTTCCAAGTAGCTGGAACTACAGGCGCGTGCTACCATGCCCTGTTGATTTTTTTGGTTTATTGTAGAGATGAGATCTCGCCAAGTTGCCCAGGCGGGTCTTGAACCCGCGGGCTCAGGCAGTCCACTCACCTCAGCCTCCCAAGGCATGGGATTACAGGCTGAGCCACCAAGCCCGACTTGAGTAGCTTTTTAATGTACTTATTTAGGCTTTAGTAGACCCTAGAGAGTCATGTTTGTTTCCATAGACTGTCTCCTTAAATACTTGGCAGTTAGAGAGTATTTTCTCTCATACAGTGCAGTACCAACTATGACTGGGTAGTATTACTTGTTCTTCCTTTTTTTAAGTTCTGAAAAGATCACAGCTTTTCTTGACACTTAGAATTGTGTCATTTTTTAATTAGATAATGACTGACCTTACACGAGGTACATTTTAGTTCACTTGATGTGAGTTGAGGGATACTTTGACTTTTATTAAAACTACATTTTCCAGTCATCTTCTATTCAAGACATTTCCACAGACAGCTGACTTGGTGTGCTGTATTTTAGAGGGCGATAAGGAAATAGCAAGAGTAATAGAAAGGGCTACATAAACCTTTTTATTGCAATAATACCTGTTATGAAAAATTGGAGCCGGGCTTGGTGGCTCAGCCTGTAATCCCGCACTTTGGGAGGCAGAGGTGAGTGGATTGCCTGAGCCCGTGGGTTTGAGACCCACCCGGGCAACTTGGCGAGACCTCATCTCTACAATAAATAAAAAAATCAGCCAGGCGTGGCAGCGCGCACCTGTAGTTCCAGCTACTTGGAAGGCTGAGGCAGAAGGATCGCCAGAGCCCAGCAGGTCGAGGCTGTAGTGGCCGGGAACGGCCACTACACTCCAGTCTGGGTGACAGAGTAAGACTCCAACTCAAAAAAAAAAGAAGAAAAATTGGTGACAGTTCATGAATGACTTCATGATAATCATATTCCAACATGGTGAACATTCTATAGTCACTAAAGAGAATGAGGAGGATGCCACAGGAACATGGACGAAGAGTACAATGAAATACGAAGAACGCTCTGTAAAAATAAAATGTGGAAAATGTACAGTTATGATCATAGTTATGTACTAAAGCAGACACAGGGAGAAGATATTACAAACTTCAAAATATTATCATATGACTGTTGTTAAATGTGGGGGCTGTTTCTGCTTGGAGTCCATAACTTATGTGTGTTGACTGCAACCTTTTGATAGAGTCCAATATGCTGTAAATAGTTACTTCAAATCTCATTCATTTAGTGATAAGCTTGGATAACATTTTAGGTAACGGTGCCTAACAGTACCCTGTGATGTTTCTTTGTAGTGATGAAAATGCCAGGAAAGATTTAAAGTCACTACCAGCCTTTCCAACCCAAACTCTTCAGGAGCATCCATCCCTTGCTTACTGGTAAGCCCGACTAAGGTAACGGGTGCCCTGTTATCATCACCTTCATTGAGAACTACATGTTTTTCAGGAAATTTAAGGAAACATAAATAAGGAAAATATCAAATTGCTCATCAAATATATCCAAGTAACCACAAGTAGGCCTTGATCCTTTCCATGAAAGGATCTGGTTGAAGTTCACTGGAGATCATAATCCCAAGGCATGTCTTGCAGTCATCTGTAAAGAGCAGTTATGTGCTTTTTCTTTTATGTGCATACAATGTCTGTATGAACATATAATACTTGATATATGTGCAGTCACTGTGTAATGCAACTTTAATCTAGCAGAATGCAATGTAAGTGTTATAAAATACAGATTTCCTTGGTCAGAGGCTTCTTTTTTGGCTAGGAAAGCCTATCATGGTATAGAGGTTATCTTAATGACCAGAGTTTTCTTCTACAGCCAAATATCAATATATAGGTTGAGTTGGTTTAGTTGTTTGCATTTTAATGAATTCAGAGAACTCATTTTCTATCCCACATCTTTCTAGAAAATTACTTTTTTCACTTAAAATACTTATATTCCTATAAAATATATTCTCCTTGGTTTTAGTCTGTGAATCCCAAAGATGGTTTTTTTTTCCCACTAAAAAAATTATAAAGTAAATTAAGATTACAAGATAAATATTCAACATTGATGGCTTTAATATGAAAGCTGGAACATATTTTTCAAGTATATGGTAAAAGTGAGTACTGAGGTTACACTGCATCCTGACTCTGGAATCTTCTAAACAACTAATTGTTAAGTGATAGTTTCTTTTCTTTTCTTTCTTTTTTTTTTAGACTGGAAAAAAGTAATCGTTTCTTAAGAAAAAATAATGTCTGATTACCGATGATGACTGGTTATATGGAGATAAAAATATTCTTCTGGGTTATACTTGAGATATGATTAGAAGAGCAACCTTTTTTAGAAAGTTGAGTGATGTGAAAGGTTGCCTGACAGCCTAGTTCTCTCCTTTCCAGTCAACAGGTTTTACCCTAGGACAATAATGAAGGGTTTTTTCCTAAAGCAGTGTGTCTGCAAGTGGTGATAATAGAGTTTTTATGATTTCACACAGACTCAGAAGTAGTTTAAATTCTTTTAAGACCTTTCTGAATAATTTAAGGAGAAAGTTTTTAATGCCTAATGCTTACTGACCTCCCTTTTTTAACCAAGGTAAAGGCAGGCCTCATACTCAAAATGTCCTCAATAATGTTCTGAACCTTTACTATCATTATTTTTATTTGGGTGCAGTGGCTCACACCTGTAACCCCAGCACTTTGGGAGGCTGAGGCGGGAGGATTGCTTGAGCCCAGGAGTTCAATACCAGCCTGGGCAACATGGCAAGACCTCATCTCTACAAAAAATTAAAAAATTATCCGGGTGTGGTGGCTTGTGCCTATAGCTCCAGCTACTCAGAAGGCTGAAGCAGAAGGATCACCTTGAGCCCAGGAGGCTGAGGCTGCAGTGAGCTATGAGCATGTCACTGCACTCTAGCCTGGATGACAGAGTGAGACTCTGACTTAAAGTAAAATAATAATAAAAATATCATTATTTTATATTTTTATATTCTACCCAGTTGTGGTAAAAGATTATTTTCCATTTGAAAAATTGATATTGTTTCTGTTTCTAGTAAATTAAGTTTTTAAAATATTAATATATAGTATAGAAATATTTCACATAAAATAGAAGTTAAAGATTATAGTGGAAGTAGTGAAGTGTCTTAAGTTTAGGAATCTGTGACCTATAGAAATAAAAGTCTATCTTCCAAACAAGTTGGGGCAGGCCTTCCCTCTCAAGTTTCCAATACCTGATAATCTGGAAATAGACTCTGTATCTCAGATAATCATGCATTGCCATACTTTTCACTTCCTCGTTTTGCAGTGAGGACAGAGTAATTGAGCATTATTTGAAAATCAAAGGACTGACTCGGGGTCAAGCAGTGGTTCAGTAAGTGTCTTCCTTCCTTATGTTTAGATACAATTTTAATGTATCGTTTTTGAAGATGTCATTTGAAATGATTTCTGTTGTGTAGTTTTTGTGTACCTAGTTCCCATCTGGTTAGAAATATTTTGCCATGATTAGAAAATGTTTTGGGTCATTTTATACATCGGTGCCACCTACTCAGATGCTTACCAGTGCCAGACAAGTAATAGAAATTAGAAATGTAGGCCAGATATAGAGCAGCAGGGAATGGTAGAAATGTGATGAACTGGAAAGCTTTCACCCTGGGTAGAGACAAGATTATTCAGCTTCAGATTTAGGCATAATGTTGCCAAGTCCTCTGATATTTCCTAAGAAAAGCTGGAAACTCAGATTTTTAGATCTCAATTTTAAATATTTGGAAGTAATTTTTAAAAAAACTTGAATGCAGTGTGAGCCGCACAAAACCTATCTGGAGGCCTGTGTTGTTCCCCAGTTTGTGACTTCACTTTAAATGGAATATACAGTATATTGGTGTTGGATAATCTATTTCTTCATGCCACCAGGAACTAACCGTAGTATATTTCTGCATTTTATGACTTACAGAGTTACCACCCATTTATTTAGAACATTTCAGTTGCTACATTTAAACTTTTAAAACTATAAAAACCAATCCATTTTAAATGTATTACATTAGAGTGAGGGGTTAGGGTTGGGTTTAGGATTAGGGTTAGCATTGGGGGTGGTTAGGGTTAGGAGGACTGCTTGAACCCAGGAGATTGACACCAGCCTGGGCAACATAGTGAGACCTTGTCTCTATAAAAGATCCAAATACTAGCTAGGCATGGTGGCATGCATCTATAGTTCTAGTACTCCAGAGGCTGAGGCAGAAGGATCACCTGAGCCCAGGATGTCAAGGTTGCAGTGAGCTATGATTGTGCCTCTGCACTCCAGTCTGGGTGACAGGGTGAGACTCCGACTCAAAAACTAAAATAATGTATGTATTTCTAAGAGTTATGACAGATGTTAACAGTTATAACCTCTACCACGAGCAATATGAGAGAGACCCAAAAGAAACAAGAATTATCTTTTGGAGGGCGAGCCCCTTGTAGTACACTCAGAATTTGATCCTCTGGATCAAACGGTCAACCAAAGTTTTTATCTGGAGGTTTTGAGAGGGTGCATCATAATATGCAGAAGAAAAGTCCCCAAGTTGTGGCAAATAGATGACTGGTTCATTCACCACGATAACACAACTGCCCATACTGTGCGGAGTGTTCAGCAGTTTTTGACCCAAAACTGCATAACCCCCACGCCCACCCTCCTTATTTACCTGATCTTGCCCCAAGTGACTTTTTTTTTGGTTTCTCCAGATGAAAAAAGTCCTCAAAGGGCAACATTTTGCCCATATATAAAAGGTGAAGCAAAAAAAGGCAGATGCACTAAAAGGCATAAAAATGGATGAGTTCAAAAACTGTTTTTGAGCAGTGGAAAAAGCATCTCAGTAGGTGTATTACATCAAATTGAGAGTACTTAGAAGGTGACTGAAGTTTAAACATATAAGAATATGCAATTTTTTATAGATAAATTCCAGGTTTCTTTTGGTCCCCGTCATATATGGAATAGTTTTTTTTTTATTATGAGCATAATCCAAAAGCTGATTCTCATTGCTTGCATCATTAAGTGCTTACTTTAGAAACTACTTAAAATTTGAGTTTATAATATAATACGCTATATTTCTAAGCCATATAAATCTTTTTTTTTAAGATTGGAAAATATAGTAAATTAGAAAGAAAGAGAGAGAGGGAAGATTCACCTCCCCAAGGTAGGGGAGGGCGCCAAGGCTAGGAAACATGGCGACCATGGCTTAAGGAGCCACATGGTCAAATCATGGCTTAGCAAAGCAATGACCCATATAAATCTTAATGTACAGAAAAGAACATTTTCTATAGCTTTTTGAAATTGAGGTTTTATTAGCAACTTCCTTACCCAGCATTTGAGGGTAGAATATGTTACTCCTTAGAATGATTTGTTCTATTTCTACTTGAGTCAAAAATGTTAATCGTGATTGTAATGAGGAAAGTAAAAACAAATTGTATTTCTTTAGATCACGTTTCCCCAAAGGTTCCTCTGACTATTGTAACGAGATTATAATATATATTTATTTTCCATAGGTATATGAAAATAGTAGAAGCTCTTCCAACTTATGGAGTTCATTATTATGCAGTAAAGGTAACTACTTTTATATGACAAAGCTTTCATAATGCCCATGATATTTTGTGAGTTAGTACACAACATTAACTTTCTAAAATAAATTGATATGCATATATATGTAAATTATCTCTAGAAATTGCAGCATTTAGAATAGGATTGATTTTCTTATTATGTAAAAGTCTGATTATATCTTGTCTTTCTTTTTTTTTCCACTTTTTTTTTTGAGTTGGAGTCTCACTGTGTCGCCCAGGCTGGAGTGCCGTGGCACACTCGGCCACTGCAGCCTTGACCTGCTGGGCTCAGGCGATCCTTTTGCCTCAGCCTTCCACGCAGCTGGAACTACAGGCGCGTGCTACCACGCCTGACTTATTTTTTGATTTATTGTAGAGACAAGGTCTCACCACGTTGCCCAGGCTGATCTCGAACCCCGAGCTCAGACAATCCCCTCGCCTCAACCTCCCAAAGTTCTGGGATTACAGGCTTGAGCCATCACACCTGGCCGTATCTTGTCATTCTTTTTTTTTTTTTCTTGAGTTGGAGTCTCATTCAGTCACCCAGGCTGGAGGGCAGTGGCATGCTATCAGCCACCACAGCCTCGACCTGCTGGGTTCAGGCGATGCTTCTGCCACAGCCTATCAAGTAGCTGGAACTACAGGCACACACCACCATGCCTGGCTAATTTTTTGATTTATTGTAGAGACAAAGTCTTGCCAAGTTGCCAGGGCTGGTCTCGAACCTGTGGGCTCCGACAATCTTCTCACCTCAGCCTCCCAAAGTGCTGGGATTATAGGCATGAACCACCACGCCCGACTATCTTGTTATTCTTTAGCAAATTATAAAGTACAGTATTTTTGCAAAATACTTGTTACATTCAAATGTTTTTCCAAGACCTCTCTGAATCTTAAGATATTCAGATCATTCTCTTGATATACTTCTCCTTGCTGTTTTTTTCTCTTTTCCAATTCTTATTTATTTCTTTATCTATCTTTATAATAGAGACATGGTCTTGCTATATTGTCCAGGCTATCTTGAACTCCTGGGCTCAAATGATCCTTCCACTTTGGCCTTGTAAAGTGCTAGGACTGCAGGTGTGAGTCACTTTGCCAAGCCTGTTCACCTTTCTAATGCTTCCAGATCTTCATTTGATAGTGCTTTTGTCTGAAAATCTGCAGTCTCTAGTGTTATTTCAACAACTTCATAAAATACTGAAGTTCTTGCAGGACTTGCAATATCACTTTTTAACCAGTATGTTTCATATTTGCATAGTATTTTTGGATGTTTATAAGACAGGAGACATTAAATAAATATTTGAGGTGATGACAAGGGATAAAGCATAGTGTTAGAGAACCTTGTTTGGGAGAGGATGTTATAACTGACCAGTTCTTGAGTGACTTTTCATGTTATGACAATGTTTACCTCTGTATACAATTCAAAATGGTGGGGAATTAGATAATGAGGACAAATCATACTAAAAATTTATACCAATTTACCTTTAACTTCTGCTGATTCTGGTTTGCATACAGCTATCTGTCTAAGCCTAAATTGTATTTTTCTATGTCAATATATTATTTGCTTTGGCAAGACCTAAAAGATAAATTTATGAAAAAAGATATTACTCACTGCCCTATAGGTACTTCAAACTGATTATTCAAACATCCTGTCATTGAATTGTACAGTTCTCAAAAAGGATTTTCAATATTCTCATGTTCATTGTTAATTGTATGATAAACATCAGGATTTGGAACTACTTTTCTCATCTTTGTAATTCTTTGGAAACTTCCCCAACCTTTTATAACTGGTTACTAATTGAGAGAACAAAGAGCCTTTTTTTTAAAATGGATAACTGGCTTTTTATTGGATTAATTCTTCGTTGACTTACTTACCTTTTATTTCTTCTCTCCAACTTTTTAATCAAAACAGTAATACTTTATTCTTTTTGATGGTATTAACAATATTGGTCTGCTTTGACTTATAGATCTTATTTGTAGAAACTCTAAGAAGACATTTTAATAACAAATTATGTTTTTAAGTAGTATTTCGTTTACCAAGACAGCTTTAGTTTGACGTGCTGATACTTGTTAAGGGATGAAATTGGTAAATAATACTTCACCTCTAGAATATTTAATAATTAGGTCTTAGTTCTCATGCTTTTCCATCTTCTAGGATAAACAAGGACTTCCTTGGTGGCTTGGAATAAGCTACAAAGGAATCGGCCAGTATGATTTACAAGATAAGGTGAAGCCTCGAAAAGTAAGTATGAGTCATTTCAGATACTTATGAGAACCTTGAACAGTTCTAGAATTGGCAACAATACTTTAAGGGACACGTGAGCAGTCTTGGGCAAAGAACTTTGGTTAGTGAAGCCATAGGTTCAGAGAAAAATCAAGTTAAATGTAAAATATTGTTTTATACCTCATGTGTCCATCATTTATACAATTTCACATATCTAGTCATTTATTCTAAAGTAATAACCAATGTTATGCACTAAGATTTAACTATAAAGATGTTGATTACAACAGTTTACATGCAAATATGATTAGGCTTATATTTTAAGTTAGTATGAACAGGATGACATAACTTATTTTATAAATGTCATATATACATATTTGAATTGGATAGACATATAGATGAATTATGAAGACTTAAGCCAAAATTTGTGGTGCTAGTTATCTCTCAATGGTAAAGTTATGAGTTATCTTTTTACTTCTGCTGTATTATTATTATTATTATTATTTTTATTATTATTATTTTGAATTGGAGTCTTACTCTGTTGCCCAGGTTGGAGTGCAGTGGCACGTTCACCGCCACTGCAGCCTCCACTTGCTGGGCTCAGGTGATCCTTCCACCTCAGCCTTCCAAGTAGATGGAACTATAGCCATGAGCCACCACGTCTGGCTAATTTTTTAATTCATAGTAGAGACGAGTTCTCACCAAGTTGCCCAGGCTGGTCTTGAACCCCTGGTCTCAGGCAATCCTCTCTCCTCAGCCTCCCAAAGTGCTGGGATTACAGGCTTGAGCCACCGTGCCCACCCTCTGCTGCTATTATTTACTTATCTTTGTTTAACAATTTTCTGCAGAAAACATGTCTGTGTTTTGTAAAGAAAAATCAGTTATGTGCTATTTAATAAAGGGTCATGATCCATCAGATTTGGATTTCCAGGGCTATATAAGTTACATTAATTTCCATTTAAGAGTTGATTATAAAACTGCTTCTCTTGCCCAAGCACAAGTATACAACACATTTTTGCCCATGTAAAAATTGATGAAGCCACAGAGATAAATTTCCAGCTGCTCTTGGTTTTGTTAGTGTTATAGTGACATGAAGACTGACTCATGGTGCCCTGGTTGGTTTTGCCACCCTGCCTGTGCTACACTGCCATCACTGAGAGTCACAGGAGTGGAACAATGGCCTCTAATAACAGCCCATGGTCAGGCTACCCTGTGCTATCACAGCCCGACATCACAGCCTTAAATACTCCTATCACTTCCATCTGATCTGTCTCTTGCTTTAATGTGTATTAGGAAAACAGCCATTTTCTTCATAAAGCAGCCCTGTAATCATACCCCAAAGCTCTTCATCTTATAAGTGTTCTTGTAACTTTAATCGGTACTCAGAGTCTTCCTTGAGTTAAGAAAATGAGTAAAGCTCACCTCCTCTCCCCATTTTATGGTTGCGAAACTGACACAGATCACACAAAAGGGTGGCCTAGAGCAAGCCACAGCACCTCCACCCCTTCCAATACTGATCCAGCTCTCCTGGGTCAGACTAGCTGGGCATGAAGGCTCCTTATCAGAAGTTATCAATGAAAACAATAAAGCATCAGTCAGCAACCGATAATGGACCAGCAAGAGAGCATGTATGTAATCATACAGTTAGCAGTTTATTTCCATAAGCCCTGTGACCAAGATCAATATAAATTTCCTGGAGGAATATGAGTAATACTGCCCTGCTTGTATTTGAAATTTTACTTTGAAAACCAAATGTCTAATCAGTAATATTAGAAATAAATGGCATCCAAATTTTTCTACTTTTTTGATCACTTTTATTTATAGTTGCATTTTTTGCCAAAAGTAATACATATTTATTGTAAGCAACAAACAAAAAACTACTACAGAAATATGTCAGTTAGTATAGTAAATCTTTCTACAGTCCCCATCCTTCCCCCACCATAGCCACTGTTAAGAGAATAATACTCTTTCATGTGTGTGTGTGTGTGTGTGTGTGTGTGTGTATGTGTATGTGTGTGTTGGAGTTTCACTCTGTCGCACAGGCTGGAGTGAAGTGGCATACTCACAACCACCACAGCCTTGACCTCCTGGGCTCAGGCGATATTTCCATCTCAGCCTTTCAAGTAGCTGGAACCACAGGCAAGCACCACCACACCCATGTCTCGCCAAGTTGTCCAGGCTGATCTCTCACCCTTGGGCTAGGCAGTCCTCTCCCTTGACCTCCCAAAGCGCTAGGATTACAGGCATGAGCTATCGTATCCAGCTGAGAATAATATTCTTAAGAGAGAATAAGACTAATGGTTCATATAGACATTGTCAGTGTATATTCTAAGCTTTTACAAAGAGAGAGAAATCTATTATCACTGTTCCACACTTGCATATTTTTCCAGCTCACTTACAAACCGATTTTCTTCCACTCTTTTTAAAGATGCCTAATGTTTCATTATGTAGAAATACATAATTTATTTAACCAATTGTCTTTTCATAGACAATTGGTTGTTTCCATTGCAGGGATAGAAGGGGCTTGCAGAGCATAATAAAGAATCCCAGCAAGACTAACTAATAACTAATCCCTAGTTGATCTATTTTGGAAGACTAAATTATTGCCCATCATGTTTTCTTAAGGTAGATCTTACCTGCGTTAGTATTTTTTTGCTAATTTATTTCTCCCCTGAATTTTACTTGAAGAAATAATATCAGCCGGGCGCAGTGGCTCATGGCTGTAATTCCAGAACTGTGGGAGGTGGAGGCGAGAGGGTTGCCTAAGCTCATGGGTTAAAGACCAGCCTCAGTAACATGGTGAGAAGACCTCGTTTCTACAGTAAATAAAAAAAAATTAGACAGGCATGGTGATGTGTACCTGTAGTTCCAGCTACTTGGAAGGCTGAAGCGGAAGGATTGCCTGAGCCCAGCAGGTCAACGATGCAGTGGCCGTGAGCATGCCACTGCACTCCAGCCTGGGTGACAGAGTAAGGCTCCAATTAAAAAAAAAAAAGAAATAATATTCAGGAGTCTTGATGGTTTTTCAGAATATTGCATGTAAAATATAACTGAAATCAATATACAAGTAATCTCTGAGCTAATGTGGCTTGATAAGATTGAGATTCCTACAGAGTGTAAGGGCATCAACTAAGAGCAACCAGGCTTTCTCCCAGAAAAGTGGTGAGTCAGTCTGCGCAGTAAATATTGTAGTTAATTTCCTCTCCTGTGCTCATGACTCACAGGCCTCTCTTTACATTCACAGTTTCATAGAAATTGGCAAATATTGCTTGACACTGATAATAATCAGATTTACTTGTTCATTCCAGAGTCGAGACAAGGGTTAGAAGCTACTTCCTTTTTTCGATTTGCAGAGTTTTTCTATTTTATTTTCAAGACATGCCACTCAACTGAGAAAGGAACATGAACAGTCCATCTTGTGTTATCACTTTCTTGCCTTCTCTTTCTGCATTATATTCGGGGGTGTCTGCTCTGTTCCAATGTTTGCTTCCTCCTTTCTTCTGTTAATATCTGGCCATGGATTTTGCTTCCATACATTTATTTTTTTGTGTCCAAACAACATAAGGGTTTAATTGGAGTGAGGATGTTTTCCAAGTCCCTCTCCTGGCCCAGTTTGCACAAATGAAAGAATGCATAATTTAAAGGGCTGTGAACACTGACTTATAAAAGGTGGATCATGCTTCAGCTGTTTATGTGGACCTGGCCATGCAGCAAGTTAACCAATGGCCCGGCAGGAATGAAGGTCAAATTGGCAAACTAATGAAATAAAGGCTGTAATCATGAAATGGGAGGCCTCAAGGTGTTCAGCCTCTCGAACCACATTCTGCCTTCCTTAAATTATATGACTTAAAAGCAGGCCAGAAGAAAGGAGATTTACCAAGAATAAGAGAGACTGATGCCAAAAAGGCTGTTTTGATGAGGGACTGTTCCAACATCTACCAGTGGACACCTTCCGACCTTTCTATACAATGCCTGTAAGTTTTCACCTATGAATGTTGGGGGTTGTACAGTTTTATTTCACCTCCCAGAGCACTCACCAGGTGCTCTTCAGGTCTTTTAGATATAAGGCTTTTTTTTGCCTGTCTGGGGAACAACACGTTGTTTTCTTTTCTTTTCTTTTCTTTTTTTAGTCGGAGTCTTACTCTGTTGCCCAGGCTGGAACACAGTGGCATACTCATAGCCACTGCAGCCTCGACCTGCTGGGCTCAGGCGATTCTCCTGCCTCTCAACCTTCCAAGTAGGTGGAACCACAGTGTCACTTCGCCTGACTAATTTTTCTTTTTTTTTTTTGAGTTGGAGTCTTATTCTGTTGCTCAGGCTGGAGTGCAGTGGCACGCTCCTGGCCACTGCAACCTCAACCTACTGGGCTCAGGCGATCCTTCCACCTCAGCCTTCCAAGTAGCTGGGACTGCAGGCATGCGCCACCATACCTGGCTAATTTTTTGACTTATTGTAGAGATGAGGACTCGCCAAGTTGCCCAGGCTGGTCTCGAACCTGTGAGCTCAGCCAATCCTCTCACCTTGCGCTCCCAAAGTGCTAGGATTATAGGCATGAGCCACCTCACCTGGCCAGGAAATATTCTTGATTGCTGTGTGGTTACAAGGGGAGCTGACATGGTTTCAAACCCAGTGCTCTAGTGTGGCTTCTAAAAACCCACCCTCTAATTTTCTGTTTTCAGAGACTGCACTCCCTCCCCCTCCAGTTCATTAACCATAATGCCTGAAGTTGTATGTGAGGCAAATTAAAAGAAAATTTTAAAATTCTCAGTTATGAACCACAAAAATTCAAGGTATTAAAAATTCAGATCATAAAAAGTTTTACTTTTTAATCCTCCCTTTTGCTTGAATATGTCATTGCCAACTCTTATGGAATACGAAAACATACCAGAACTCAATTCCAAATCATAGGACATTTGGACTTAAAAACTGATGAAGTTGCACTTAAAAAAAAATGCAACCTTGTAATCCTTCTGGGTATTTATTGTTCACTCAGTATTTCAAGGAAAAAATGTCTGTTCTTCACAAGGAAGTAGACACCGGGTCAGAGACTGAGCCAGTTTATTCATGTATGTCATGATGGATTTGTAGTCCTCCGGCAAATATTCCACTTGGGAAAACCAAGAGTGTGAAGAGATGGAGAAATGAAATGGCACACTGTTGAAGTGTCATATGTTGTCCATAGTAGGACAAAATGCTTTTCAAATGTTAGCATCTTTTTGCATTATAACATGCTAAGAAAGGCTTGAGGTGAATTTCATTACCCCAGGGTATTTTAGGGTAGGAAAATGTACTTAGCTTTTAGTTAGTGAATTAAAAACAAACAAACAACAACAACAACAAAAACTAGTATTGGAATTCCCAAATTCCTAGAGCCAAAGGAATTAAGTAACGAAAATCTTCCTGTTTCCTTGTCATAAAATTACAGGACCCTTTTATCTAAAGGCAGCGGCTCGCTTATTTTCCTAAGCACAGGCATCTTGACCATTTCTAAGATCATCTTTCTTCCACCACCAGATCACATCGTACCTGGATTAAATGCTACCTCTGGGCAAGCCCCTTGGGTCCCTTCCCACACTGGGAGCTTTTCTAGCCTCTCAATAAATCCTACTTTCAAAAAAAAAAAAAGCTACCTCTAACACTGCTTGAGTGCCAGATGAGGTTAACTGCAGGAGAAGAAGAGAACATGTGCTGTCCAGCCTTTCCCCATTAATACAAAATGAAGTATAATGAAGTGGAAGAAAAAAGTGGTATTATAAAAATGTCAACTAGAGACTGGTCCATCCTGTTTGTAAGATGTATACATAAGCGTCAGCCACATCAATAATCAATCTGATTATTAAAACCTTCTGCAGAGCCATGGGAGGAGAACTCCAATCCCATAGCATAGATTTGAAATAAGAACCAGTTCTACGTTCCCACTAACCAGCTGGCTGACTTGCAGCTGTCACTCAACCTTTCTGGGGCTTCTTTTTTCCAACTATCAAGTTCAAATAATTCTTTCTATTCTGTCTGCCTCACAGGTCATTGTGAAGGACCCAATGAGTTTTAGTGAGTTATTTCACTGAGAAGACATGTTTTCCTCTACACTGTACTTTATTTTTCTTATTTATTTTTTAATGATTATTTTTGAGTTGGGGGTCTCACTCTGCCCAGGCTAGAGTACAGTGACACAATCATGGCTCACTGTAGCCTCAGCCTCCTGGGTTCAGGTGGTCCTTCCACCTCAGCCTCCACAAGTAGCTGGGACTACAGGCATGCACCACCACACCCGGTTAATTTTTTCATTTTTTGTAGAGACAAAGTCTTGCTGTGTTGCCTAGGCTGATCTCGAACTCCTGTGCTCAAGCAATCCTCCTGTCACGGCCTCCCAAAGCACTGGGATTACAGGTGTGCACCACCATGCCTAGCCGACACCATACTTTAGTTTATGGAAAGGGTACTGGACAGCATGGTATTTCTCTTCTCCTATAGCTAATCGCAATTAGAATTTTAAGCAGTTTGCATTTCTTCTAAGACAAGGAATTTTAGAAAATTGGTTGAGTTTTGGCGAAGAAGACAGAAATAGAGTCTAAGCCCCTTTATCATTCATAAACTCACCAAGTCTAACTGCAAAAGAGGCTGGGAAGTATTGTCTCTAGGTAGGTGGCCATGGGCAAAACCATAACTCAAAGTATTCTGTTACTAAAGGGATGTAGGGAAAATAGATCCTGGGGGCGACAAGTAGTTTATGTCACACTATGTTTATTGCCTTTGAAGTCTTACATGGAAAGACAGTATTGGAATGTGGGGATGGGACATTTTTTGTGTTCTAGGAAGTCCTCTCAGAAAGGTGACATTTGCCGGGCTCGGTGGCTCAGCCTGTAATCCCGCACCTTTGGGAGGCCGAGGTGAGTGGATAGCCTGAGCCCGCGGGTTCGAGACCCGCCTGGGCAACTTGGCAAGACCTCATCTCTACAATAAATAAATAAATAAATCAGCCGGGCGTGGTAGTGCGCGCCTGTAGTTCCAGCTACTTGGAAGGCTGAGGCGGAAGGATCACTGGAGCCCAGCAGGTCGAGGCTGCAGTGGCCGGCAGTGGCCACTGCACTCCAGTCTGGGCGACAGAGTGAGACTCCAACTTAAAAAAAAAAAAAAAAAAAAAAGAAAGGTGACATTTAAGCGGAGACCTGAATAATGAAAGCTCATAAAGAATGGGGTGGCTCATTCTAGTCAGAGAACTGGGTATGCTGATGGGTTGGAGATAGAAGTGCTATAAAAACTGAGAGGAACCACCACAACTAGAGCCTATGGAGTAGGAGAGTTCCCTGTAGAAATGGAGAATGCTGCTAGAAGAAGAAGTGCCTGCTGGGCAGGCAAAACCATCAGGTGTTCATTGTTCATTCTGTTATTTTCTATGTTCAGGCATTTGCCAAATAGTTGAATTGCTGGCACATAAAGAAAAATGATAGGTAGCTCTTGAATATGATTGACTAGTCTAAATGCAGAGAAAAGCAATTAGTACATAAAGTTCGGTGAAAAATAATTATATGAAGATGCATAAAGATTTTTCTTTCTTCTGTCTCAGACTCCCAAGTGGCTGAGACTACAAGCATATGCCATCACACCCAGCTAATTTTTTTTGTTTTTGTAGAGATGGAGTCTCTCTATGTTACTTAGGCAGTCTTGAGCTTCTGGGCTCAAGCAGTCTTCATGCCTTGACCTCCCAAAGTGTTGGGATTACAGGCATGATCCACTATGCCTGGCCAAGATCTTTAAATTATATACTTGTGACCGATGATTGATTGGTTTGGGATTTTTTGTTTGGCTTCAGTAATAAGCTAAGATATCAACTCCATTCATCCTTACAAACATATTTCTAATGATGGAGTGCAGAGTACCTGATTTTATATTTTTTTCAAAAAATATTTATTGAGCCCTTTGCATTTGCAAGAGCCCTGAACTAGTTCTTTGTATTCTTTGTCTCTCTCTCTTTTTTTTTTTTTTTTTTTGAGTTGGAATCTCACTCTGTCGCCCAGACTGGAGTG
>CAUYQG010214386.1:0-12850 GCA_963574415.1 Tarsius wallacei | reverse complement strand
TCAAAAATTTTAATAATGAAAACTTTTTTCTCCAATAACACCATACTGAGAGCCCCAATAAGAAAAACAAAAGTCCATCTAGCTCCAATTTTTTTTAAGTTCAAAATGTAGCATTGGCTTATAAAGACTTATAAATAAGGCAAACTTACAACCTTTCATCCGCCTCGACATTCATTTTATTTCCCTGCATTGTATTGTTTTGTCAGTCTTGAGTATACCCTTATTTGCATGGGTAAGTAGCTGTGAGTGGCACATTTTTCATAGCTTGCCTAGCGGTCTCTGGATGCCCCTGAGTCAACTGATCCAAAAGCTTCAGAGAGGAGCAGAAGGAACTTTTCAAAGCTGGATCCCTAATGACCTCCAATGACACCTTGTATTTTGTGTGTATGTGTGTCCTTTATAGGACAGAGAAGAAACACTCTAAAGTTACAATAAATAACAAAACGATTCCTAGTTCAATAATAGCACATAACAAAACATTTGAAATGTGGTTGCTATTTTTACCCAACTGTCCATATTGTTATTGCAGGAGAATGCCAAGAATAGAGAGAGGTTCCTGTGCTTTGCTAGAAATAGATCACACACCTCTGTGCAGCTCACCCCGTGCTGTAGGGGTGAGCCAACTCACATGAGCAGCAGGCACAAAAATGTACCAGGCACGGTGGCTCACGCCTGTAATCCTAATACCTTGGGAGGTCTAAGCAGGTGGATTGCTTGAGCCCGGGACTTCAGACCAGCCTGGGCAACATAAAAAGAACTCTTCTCTACCAAAAAAAAAAAAAAAAAAACCTTAAAAAAATTAGCTGGGTGTGTGGTGCTCGCCTGTAGTCCCAGCTACTTGAGAGGCTGAGGTGGAAGCATACTGAGGAGTCCAGGAGACTGAGACTGCAGTGAGCTATGCACTCCAGCCTGATAACAGAGTCAGACCAGGTTCAAAAAAAGAAAAGAAAGAAAAAGATAAAAGCACATACACACAAATACAGAGCTACAACTGCCTGATCAATGACACATGTACAAGAACTTCAGAATATGCACTAAAAAATCTCATCATGCATGTTGTGTGCCTGTGTGCACTCATGCATGTGTGTGTATCCTCACATACATCTTCTAGTATTTATTTTTAGGGTTTAAATATTTGATTAAACTGGAATTTATTTTCATATAAGGAATGAGGGCGGAGTCCAGTTTCACTTTTGTCCTAATGACTCAGCATTTCTCCCAGCAATATTTACTGGAAGAATTTCTTTTTAAATGCCACCTTTGATCATTTATCAAATTCCCATATGTTTAGATTCTATTTGACGGTCTTTTTCTTTTTTCCTGTCTTATGAAAAAGCATAAAACTTTTCCAATTCAAATTCAAATCAAGCATTTGTAGAACCCTGCAGCACCTCTGTGGAATCCTGAGGTTTTTAAGTTAGTCTTACCCTAGTGCACTTCACTGAGCGACAAGCCCAGCTGTGGTAGAGACCTCTACACTCAGCAATCAATCATACTACAGAATCTGAGCTCCCTTTAGTGCAAGGCCTTGCCCAGTACAAGAATCCCAGCCATGGAGTTCCAGTCAGAGGATCAGCCAGACTCTGTTGGAATGTTTTTAAGGATAAGATGCTTACTACCTAACATTATTGCCTGTTTTATTGTTGGATAGTGTTGATGGTTAGAAAATTTTTCCTTGTATCTATCCCCTTGAATTTCTACCGATTTATCTAATTCTGTTATCTACAACTGCACAGAATAGGCTTAATTCCTTTTCCGTATGACCATCACTTGAAGACAGAGATTGTATCTCCCCTTGGCCTTCTCTGATTCATGCTCTTAATCTCTAGGTCCTTCAAAGGATTCTGGGAAATCCAAAAGGGCAGGGGCAGAACTTGCAAAATTAGGTGTTTGTACTAGAAAAAGTCTGAAATTCAGGGTCAGAATAGCAGAGTTTGAGTCCTCACTGTGTGACCTCGAACTGATTATTCACAATCCCTGAACCTCAATTTCCTTACTGTAAAATGGGACTGAAAGAAATTTGATTTTGACAACCAAGGCATCAGAAACATCCCAACACCTTGCCTTAGAGGGAGTAAAAGATGATAATAGATCTCTTTCTCTTACCTCCTCATTCCTACCTCCTTCCACATCCTTAGCCAGATTCCTACTGCTCTGATTTCATGTCTAAGTAATACTTTTCACATCAGCATCTAAGAGGGAAAAATAATGCACAGCCAGCAGTTCATCACTGAATCTGAGGTAGACTTATTTCCTATCTACATAGGATGATGTTTGCAGTGGAAGGGAAAAGCATTTTTTCTCGGTGCTTTTAGGCTGAGCTGGTCCCCTCATCTCACATCCTAGAACTGGTCAAACATTGTCACAATTATCATGGCTAAAAGGAGGGCAGCCTTCATCCTTCTGGGGTTTGGGGGGCTTAACCTGGGGAAGGTAACAGGTTAGGAGAACAAGTCCAGACAAAATGTACATGTCTTCCTCACTAGCATCTTCAGTGGAAAGCATAATTTGACCCACATATGTATTGCAATGGACACGGGTTGCTTTGTTGGGTCTGCTGCCTTGTTTGCAAACAAGATGGTTCATAAACTTAGTGAGTGCCATGAAGGTTTCAGAGGAGGAAGCTGCACTGTGAAGCTTCCCAAGTTCCTGAAAGTGCTTCACACGTGCACATCATATTTTGAGAGACTCAGTCAGCTTGAACGGTGCAGTAGGTGTTTCCTGGTACTCAGTGGCTTATGAATATTTAAAGGTAATAAATGTCACATTAAGTGTTTAACGATCTTGTTTACATGTAAAAGTCCTTGAGAAGGGTCTGTTAAAGTGAAGCTGATACCAATTTTAAAATGTCTTTATTCTTTTTTTCTTTGGGGACAAGAAGATGTCCTTTAACACAATAGGGATTTGTGGGATGCTGAGTTCTAGATTTTAAAAATGGTGTAAGTAGGTGTTAGGATTTGTTCTTTAGTGTTTTAGAGGTTTTCAAAAAGACCAATACAAAGAAAAAACTATAGAAGGAAACTCCACCTCCCCACTACCCCCCCCCCCACTACCACCACCACTCGCCAGTTGTCTGGAATTAATCTAGCTACAGATGAGAAATCCAATCAAGGCTGCTGATTTGTGGTGAAGAAGCCTCAGGATTCAGCGTGAACAGAGCTGGGTTTAAACTCTGTCTCTGTGCCTTATTAGCTGGGTAGTCTTGGGTAAGTCCTTTAAGCTCTCTGAGACTCAGTCTTCCTTATCTGTAACCTACCTTACTGGGCAGCTATGAGGCTCAGGTGGCATAAATTGAATAAGATAGATGTAAGAGTAACAGACACACAGACGAGCACTCACTATGTGCTTGTTGTAAAATTATAATAACTAAAAGTATTCACTGTGTAACCTACTTTGAACATGAAGGCTAAAACTCCAGCAAATGAGACAGTCAATAAAATGTCCAGCGGTCCAAACATTCAGTCAGATATGTTTTTATATCTCCAGCATGAGAATACAGGTGAAAACTGTCAAGTTTCATCAATTAAACCAGTTGGTCAGTTGCCATACAGCAGTGCTTTTGTCTGTCTTGACTTAACTTACTGTTGGAAACGGCACTGGAATCAGACTGAGTTCAAATTCTCTGCTGCTCTCTGGGTAGATTTCACCATGACGCCTCCCCTCTCCGAGCTTCAGTTTCCCCTCCATGTACTGGGAGTGAGAATAATACTTAGCTCTCAGTGTTGGTATACTTATCAAAGGAGAGATCTGCATGAGCCAAGAAGTTTTATTTTACTGTTTTAGTCATCTTTTGCTGCCCAGAAAATTACCCCCAAACTTACTGGCTTGAAGCAACAAAGTTTATCATCTCGTGGTTTCTGTGGCTTAACAGGGTCTTCTGGCTCAGTGTCTCCCACAGGTTGCAATAAAGGGGAGGGGATGACACAGGAGGTGAAAAACTGAGGGCAAGGATCACCAAGAGCCATTTGAGAAGTTGCCTGCCATAGTCACCAGATCTGAAGGGTTGTCACTTACATCACATGATGAGCATACCTATTTTCCTCCATGAATACTTTGGCCCTTTCTTTCTCACTTTTGCCTGAATACCTGTTGGCCTAATAAATTGAAATGCCCAACTAAATTTTTATTTTACTTCACTTTGGTCCACAGGAAGCCTTATGATAAGAATACATTCTATACAACGAAAATGAGCACATGATAAAATATAAAAGTAATTTGTAACAGGCTAAAAAGTCAACATTTGTGACTGGAGGCAGCACACAAATATAAATGCTAAATGAGTCTGTAAAGATCTCTCAGATCTGGCTGTGAGCTTCTTGGCAGCAAAAACAAAAGGGAGACCTAGTTAGTCATGTAGTCTTAGTCATCAGAAGAAACAGAGCTGTTTCTCAAGAGATCGAAAGTAGTACTTCTGAGCAGTTAATACTTTTTTAAAAATTCCTTACGTGGTGCCACCAAGCGATGTTGTGAATAATGACTTTAACAACTTCCTTGCAGAAATGCAGAAAACAGTTCTGTAAGGCAATTTTTGTATCATTTCTCAATAAAAGCCTAGAGCATAGCTGCCAGTGCAAAGGGAATATGACACAAATGCAAAACCTTCTAATGCTTTGATTTGATCCAGGAACAGGATTTAGAATGCCTGTGATGTCAGATAGGTCTTATCTTGAATGCCAAGCCCAGATCATTGGTAGTGACTGCCCAAGGGGCTGAAGTGAGAAGAACCGTGAATCCTTATCTGAGCTCAACAGAGAGGAGTGCAACTATCAATTAGTGATGTCTGATATGGACACAGAGATGAGGAGAGCTGGTACAGACTCTCTGTATACTGACTCTGACTTGGGGCAAAAGTCCTCAGATTTCCTTTGATCAGAGGACACTGATATGTCAAAAAGTTGCTATAGCCCAACTCTCTTATCTCCATCTTCTTCCTTCCTGGATTGAAATAGGACTCAAAAATAAAGAATTAAGAGGGCAAAAATAACAACCAAAATAGAACAGAGCACTACATAGACAATAACAATCAATAAGAATTCAATTTAACAGAGATTCCCACATACCATCTTTCATTAAAACTAAAATGCAGCCAATTGTAAATCTCACCACTGTGACATTATTAAAGAAAAAGATTCCATCAATTGAACTGTGGCACAATGCTTCCTTAATATCTGTACCTCTTAGAAATAAGACATTTTTATTGGTAAAAGAGTGTCAGCAATTAAAAATTATATTCAACTCAAGATGGTGTGGATGTGCCCTGTTGACAAAAGAGCATTGAGTTCCTGAAACATCACAGGAGCTCCCTCTAACTGTTGCCCACTCAGTGTGCTCAGTGCCACAGGGGTAGGAGACAAAGCACTCCCATAAGCATCTGGATATCTTGCCTCATTTATTCTTCATTTAATTATTCATTTAATACCTATGGTGTGCTTGGTCTGGTTCTAGTTACAGGTTTAAGAGGGCATCACAGATATAAGGAAGCTAAAGACAGAACTTAGGAACTCATACTTGAACCCCCACATTACTTCTTTCTTTTTCTTTTCTTTTCTTTTTTTTTTTTTTTTTTTTCAGTTGGGTCTCTGTTGCCCAGTGCAGTGGTATGATTACAGTGATCACAGCTCACGGCAGCCTTGACCTCCTGGGCTCGGGCAATCCTTCCACCTCAGCATCCTGAGTAGCAGGGACTACAAGCATGCACTACCACACCCAGCTAATTTTTTAATTTTTTTTAGAGACAATGTCTCATCATGTTGCTCAGTCTGGTCTCGAACTCCTGGGCTCAAACAATCTGCCCACCTCAGCTTCCCAAGGTGCTAGGATTATAGACATGAGCCACACCTGGCCTTCTTCTAAGTGTGGTTAGTTTTGTCTCTCAGACCATATTATGTACAACTTTCTTAACAGGTTTTTTAAAGACAAAACACTTTTATATAATTGTCTCAAAAAATATTTTTTTTTAAATTTAAAGATAAAGCAAAAGGGTTGGTCTAGGTGCCCAGTGCATAGTAAGTACTACATAAGGGAAGATGCTACTTCTCTGAATTTGCTACAAGTTGTGGTTAATCAAAGAAATGTCTCCTCCACTGAGCACTGTTAATTAGTTGGACACTTGACATAGAGACCTCGCAGCCAGGGAGCTGCCTGCCCTGTACCCCACTGTGCCTGTCTCAGGCCTGCCTGGGGTTGCCAGGAATGAATTCTCTTGCAGAGTTAAGAATCCCCATTGATCCGAACAAGGCACCCTGACCAAGCAATGCTTCTGACAAAGAGGCTGGATGCTAAGGTTTACAAATGCAGAGACAAGAACCAGCTAACAGTCCTGGGTGTGCTCCTTCAAACACTCCCACATGTGTTACTCTTCCAGGCACATGCATTCTTCTTCCCATTATCTAAAAGTCTAAGCCAAGAAATTATAGTCTGTGAAGGTGACTTCCCCAGAAATGACCACCTAGAGAGGCAGTTCAGCTTTATCAACTCTTTCTAGGTTCTTACGGCAGGCACCATGGCAGGTCCTCAGAGGGACCCGAAATGGTGACACCCAATATTCCTCAAGGAACTTGTGACCTAACAGAGAAGTCAGACAGTGCCCAAGAGAGGAAAACAAGTCACTCACCGCAAATTGCAGCATACATTAACAGTAGCCACTTTTTCTTTCTCAAGAGGTGGGGCCTACTTTAATTTATATCAGGATTATCATTCCTAAACTGCTCCTTTGCCCTTGCTGAGATACACAGGGGAGACATGAGGCCAAATTGCAAAGGTCCTGCCAACATTTTGCTTCTGGTAAAAGATAGGCTGGAGTAAATGGCTCATTATTGAGCTCAGCTTAGTATTGAATCTTCAGACATGGCAAGGTGGACCTTTCGGAAGAGGGCAAGTAGAGAAGAGGACTGAAGGGGCGAAGCCACTGGTGGAGGAGCCTTCTTATCACTTCTGACCTGCAGAGTTTGTGGCACTCACCAATGGCTTAAGGAAAAAATCGAGAGGAGGGAGGTTTTGGTCTCCATCTGGAGTAAAGTAGACCAAAGATAGAACAAAAGAATGGTGAGATGGTCCATCCACTGAACTTATCAAGCAAAAACAGGACCTTGGATGCAGAAGGGACTAAGAAATCCTCTCTCTCTCTGTCTCTCTCTCTCCCTCCGTCTCTCTCTCTCTCTCTCTTTCTCTCTCTCTCTCTCTCTCTCTCTCTGTGTGTATGTGTGTGTATGTCTTTCTCTTTCTCTCTCTCTCTCTCTCTGTGTCTATGTGTGTGTGTCTCCCTCTCTGTCTCTCTCTCTCTTTCTCTCTTTCTCTCTCTCTCTCTCACACACCCCCTCAAAGTCATCAGACAGATCAAGGGATTTGGGGTTCCCACTGGCACAGACAGAATTTGATCCAACTTAGTTTGAATTTCAAGGACAGAGAACCTCAACTGTCTCCTGGGTTATGAATAAAACCAACTGGGATGCAGACAAGGATGAAGTATGCATAAAGAAGGCATATGACAAACTTTGTATTTAGAGATGGGAGTCTCTTTCTGTTGTCCAGGATGGAGTGCAGTGGCATGATTATGGCTCACCCCAGCCTTGACCTTCTAGGCTCAAAAGGTTCTCCCACTTCAGCTTCCCAAGTACTACAGGTGTGTGCCGGCTAATACAACATATTTTGAACTTGCTAAAAGAAGTAGTTCATTCATGCTAGACCATGAGATATTCAAATAGGGGCAGTTAGTCAGGCCTTTGATAATTTTCTCCCTTAAGAGAAATGGAGAGGATTTACCAAGTTGCAATGTCATAGTTCAGAATTCAGGCTCTAAAATCAAAGTACCAGGTTCAAGTCCTATAGCTCTGAGGCAAGTTGGTTGAGTTTTCTAAACCTCAGTCTTCTCCTCTGTAAACCATGGGCGATTGTGATTCTGCTCATTAAATGAGATGATATAATGTGCTTCATAAAGTACTGGCACAGAGTAAGTCATTTGTAAGGGCTGGTTCTTCTGCAGTACAAGCTGTCTTCCTCCAGGTTAGGCTGAAGAATCATTAACCACAATTAGATGAGTAACTCCCTGCCACTGCTAACCCAGAAGACATGTACAGAAAGTTGCCTTGTGAGAAGCTACTCCATCACAAATCAGAGCCTGCAGAGCCAGCATCTGCCCCTGGGCATTTCGATTTGGCCCCAATATTATAAACCACTGTTCATTTTCTCTTTCTGTAGTATCTAGAGGTGTCTGACTTATCTCTACCACACAGGGTGTACATGAGGTATCCCTGGTGACTGACAGTCACTTTGAGAAACTTTCAAAGGCAGGCAAGTTAAGTCCATATCAACCCTTTTTAGATTTTATCTTATTCTATGTTAGATTCAAAGGGTACGTGTGCAAGTTTGTTACATGGGTATATTGCATGGTGGTATGGGTTTCTATTGAGTTCATCACCCAAATGCTGAGCATGGTACACAATGGGTAGTTTCTCAGCCTTTGCTCTCTCTCCTCCCTCCATGCTTTAAGAGTCCCTAGTGTCTATTGTTCCCATCCTTGTGCCTGTGTGTATCCAGTGTTTAGCTTCCACTTATAAGTAAGAACATGCAGTATTCAGTTTTCTGTTTCTGTGTTAATTCCCTTAGAATAATGGCTCCAGCTGTAGCCATGTTGCCGCAAAGGACATGATTTCATCCTTCTTTATGGCTGCATAGTATTCCATGGCATTTTCTTTATCCAGTCCACTGTTGATGGGCACCTAGGTTGGTTCCATGTTTTTGCTATAGTAAATGGTGCTACAATAAACAAGACAAGAGCAAGTGTCTTTTTGGTAAACGATTTATGCTCCTTTGGGTATATGCCCAGTAGTGGGATTGCTGATTAACCCTTAAACTTTAAACCAGATCCCTAAACAAACTAGTCAAAACTCATAGAGGCATCTTAAAGTTATGCAGTAACACTCCCATAAAAGGAAACTCAATTCTACTTATATATATCATTACAAATATTATTACTATTATTATCATCGTCCAAAATATATTTGCTTTCTATGGCTCCCGTAACAAAGAACTATGCATTGGGAAGTTTAAAACAACAGAAATGTATTTCCTGACAGTTCTCGAGGCTTAAAGACAAAAAATCAAGGTGGTAGCAAGGTTGGGGGTTTTTGGATGCTCTGAGGGAGGCTCTGTTCCATCCATTCTCTTGGCTTCTAATGACTGTCAGCCACCCTTGGAGTTCCTTGGCTTGCAGATGCATCACTTCAGTCTCTGCTTCCATCTTCACATGTGCTCTCCTCTCTGTGTGTCTGTGTATCTAAGCTTCCCTCTTCTTATAAGGACGCCGGTCAATGGATAAGAGTGGACCCTAACTCAGTATGACCCCATGTTAATGAGATTGTATCTGCAAGGATCCCAAAGCCAAATAAGGTCACACACTCACAGGTCTGGGTGAATGTTCATTTTGAAGACACTATTCAACACAATGCAATACCTCTTTTAGAAGTTCTGAATTCACAGCAAACATTGAAGATGGTAGTTGTGGACTACCGCAGGTCTCTTTGAGACATTATGGCCCATGAAAATTACCTCTGTGTGACCCTGTATCCATTTTATAGATGAAGAAAACTGAGGTCTCAAAGTCACAGTGTGAATAGTGTTCTTATCTAAGACCCAGATCCTTATCCCCAACCCAGTGCATTTTCCTGTAACTTTGCTGCATCTCACAGTATTAGACTACTCATCATCATTAATGTTTCAGGGTATGAATTGATTCTTTCCAATTAGGTTAGACACTTTTACTCACTTATAAATAGAAATAATATAGTTCGTAACTCAAATGCTTGTGATGGGGATTAAATGAGAAGCTACCCATAAGACATAGCCAGAAACATAGTAAATGCTCAATTAACGTTAACCAATATGGTAACTGTGACTTTTCCTTCTTCAGTTTCCTTCAAAATTCATAGTATAGAGCAGGATACACATTTAATGATCAATAAAACTATGGAGTATGATAACTCAAATTGCATTACTGTTCTGCCTAATGGTGACATTACCAGCAACGCCATCAACCACCATCACAGTATTTGAGACTGGCTCCATTTAATTCAACAGTCGCTTATTGAGCAAATCCTGTGCATTTGAAGCTAGTATTAGCCACTGCTGCAAAGTAGAATAAGATGCAGTCCCTGACATCAATGGACTTGGAATCTTCTGGTATATTAGTAGTGAGCTGGCAGTCAAAGCATAGCATGATGCCTGCTATGGAAGTAGCAAAGTCTAATGCTTTGGAAGAAGAGACAGTATGATGGATTGTGTCTTGGTTACAAAGAAGAGCTTTCCCAGAGAAGCTATGAGAAGAAGTCCCCAAGAGAAGTGGGAATTTGCTAAGTGGAGACAGTATCCCAGACAGAGAAAATAGCAAAAGCAAAAGCATTGTGATATGAATTTGAGTTATAGAAGGTCCTCTAACAAAAAACAAACAAATGGTGTATGTTGGGAGAGGATGAAGAATCAACTGAAAAAGGAAAGACTAGGCTGAGACCATTTGCGAAACAGGACAGAGAAGAAGGCATGACGTTCCATATCTGACCCACCCTCGTTTGACTCCCACCCACACCACTTAGAGTGGGTTCTTCATGCAAGTTGCTTAGCCTCCTCAAGACTCAATTTCATCTGTAAAGCACAGATAATCATGTCTTCCACATAGGGTTGCTATGAAGATTCAATAAGATAATGAAAACAAAGCTTTAAACCCCTTACAATGAACAGTACCTACTGGTATTTATAAAAATTGAACTTTCATCTTTTGAGCAAACATTGATTCTTTGAACAAACATTGGTCAATTGTCCAAGATGCTGATTTTTTCCCAGGCACTAAGAAATCACTGGAGGTTTCAAGCAAGAAATTAATATCATGCCTGGTGATAGAAGACCACTCCTAAAAACTGCCAGGGGTTGAAAGAAGAGTTAGGTGGTATCAGGCTAAGCCAGGACACTGGCAAGGAGGATGGGGTAGCTGGGATGGAGGGACTAGATAGCAATGAAGTAGAACTGATAGGACTTGTGACCGATTGGATGAACAGTGTAGACCTAGGATGGCCTCCATGTTTCTGAATTGTCATATTATATATGTCATCAATGAAGGCACAAAACTCAAGAGAAAAGGACAGTTCTGGAAGATAAAGTGGTGAGCTGTTGACATAAAGTGGTCTGTGGAGGAGCCGGAGATGACAACACCCAGGGAGACTTGGCTCTAGAGCTAGAGGCATTCGAGACATGGGCACATGCAGGGTAGCTCATGTCTTGGCAGGGGAGGTGCACACCCGTCATGAGAATGCAGAGAGAGGAGAAAAGCAGGAAGAAGACTCCAGTATTTGAAAGGTGAGAAAAAGCCCCAGCAGGGGAAAGAACAATGGCAATTTCTCCTCTGACTCTACCCATCAAAGTTGTGTGCCTCTCATTGTATTTTAGGACACGAGGGCATCCTATAAGTCAATCTCTTCACGAAAAGATAAGGAAACAGACAGGAAATGCGACATGCCCAAGGTAACACATCACAGCAGAGCTTGTGGCAAGAGTAGAGCCAAAGCCACCTGACCTTTGGGCCAGGTTCCTTCTACCACTGGCTGCTGTTCTGGTCTAGCTGGGGCCAGCATGGAGTTCTCTCCAGTCTGGGCAGGTGATATGATTAGCAGACTGACATTCTCCCCTACCCTAAAGCAACCTCATTTCTCTCAGTCTGGAGGAATGACCCAGTAACAGCTTCCAGTCAGCTAATGAACCAGCAGCAGTTGTCTGCCGCAACTTCTTAATTTCCCGCAAATGTGAGTTCCCGACACGTGGCCACAGCTTCGGGCAAAACACATCGCACTCCCAGCGAGACGCCCGGAAACCAGGGGGGGGACTGATGGGGGCTCCTGGTGTGCAATCTGTGACTCTGTACTTGAGTCGAGTCTGGGGTTTATGATTAGAAACCAGAGTAAGCAGAATAATCAGTATTTTCTTCTGATGCCTGTAAAGTCAAGACTGTCTCTCTTGGAGAGCCCTGCCTCTCTTAAGCCTCCTGAGGACACCGAGTGGCAGCTAAGTGGCCAGTGTCCACTAAGAGGAGGTCCACGGGGACTCCCTGCCCTGACCTATGCATTCTCAAAGCATAGGTTGATGGGCCAAAAGAAGCATGGATTGGACACCTACCTGGCCTCAATGCAAAGCACTATACTAAGCAACCATCAAAAGCTAAAATGTAATCAGATAAAGCCTCTGCCCAAAGGGCACATTGCAAGTATTTAGTGAATGCTTAGATGAATCCAGTACCTCTAGCCCAGATCTCTCTCTTTGTGTGTGTGTGTGTGTGTGTGTGTGTGTGAGAGAGAGAGAGAGAGAGAGAGAGAGAGAGAGAGTATCGAGGTCTCACTCTGTCACACAGGTTGAAGTGCAGTGGCACGATCATGATTCACCACACAGCCTCAACCTTCTGGGTTCAGGTGATCTTTTCACTTCAGCCTCCTGAGAAGCTGGGGCTATAGGCGTGCACCACCATGCCCAGCTGATTTTTTATTATTTGCGTTGCTACAAGGTCTCTCTATGTTGCCTAGACTGGTCTTGAACTCCTGGGCTCTCGCCTCAGCCTCCCAAAGGAGGCTTACAGGCGTGAGCCATGACACCCAGCCTTCTCCTAACTTGTATATGCAACAGTGTATGTGACATCTCCATTCAAATATTTGAAAGGCATATTAAAATTCATATCTCCAGCCGGGCTCGGTGGCTCAGCCTGTAATCCCGCGCCTTTGGGAGGCTGAGGTGAGTGGATTGCCTGAGCCCGCGGGTTCGAGACCCGCCTGGGCAAGCAAGACCTCATCTCTACAATAAATCAAAAAATCAGCCGGGC
>CAUYQG010214385.1:0-26415 GCA_963574415.1 Tarsius wallacei | reverse complement strand
AAAAAACATACCCCACTTTTTCCTTCCAGTTTTCTGAAACCCTATGTGTTTCTCTTGGATCAGGAGCTACAGATTCCAGGTTTGTTTACTCCAAGTGATGAGTCAAAACTGAGGTACAGTCTGGGCAGAGTGACTTATGCTAGTAATTCTAGCACTTTGGGAGGCTAGAGCCTAGGAGTTTGAGACCAGCTTAGGAAACACAGTACGATACCCATCTCTACCAAAAAAAAAAAAAAAATTAGCTGGGATGGTGACATGCACCTGTAGTCCCAGCTACTTGGGAGGCTGAGGCAGGAGGATCACCTGAGCCAGAAGGTAAAGGCTACAGTGAGCAGTGATTGTGCCACTGCACTGCACTCTAGCCTGGTGACAGAGTGAGATCCTGGTCCTACAAAAAAGAAAGAAAGAAAGAAAAAAAAGACAAAAAAATTGATGTACAAAACAGCAAAGTTATTTATTGACTTAAACCACTACTCATAAGAATTTAACTGTATTACTAGTAACTGAACCCACTGCATCATTCATTAGGCCAATGATTTTATACTTTAGATTTTTGTGACCCATAACCATGTACATGTAATGTATGGACAAAGCCCTACAGTTATCTTACGTGCAAGATGGCATGATATGACAGAAACAAATAAAATTTGGGATCAGAAGACAGGCTTCCCATTTTAGCTGTGCACTTCCCAGGTATGTTCTTTGACACTGGGAAAATTGGTCTCTGTGGATTTCAGTTTCCTCATCTGTGAAATGGGAATGGTGATGACCCTTACTTTAGAGGCTTATTGTGAGGACTTGGTGAGGTCATGCACCTTTTGAATTTTCTAGTGAACAATAAAGCTCTACAGACATCAGTGCTATGCTTAATTTCAGCATCTAATGAACTACTGCCTTCGATGACAATTTCAAGAGCACGTTCTTTGTTGTATAGCCCCTTTCACTGATGCCCAAGTCTTAGTCTTCTTTTTTTCCATTTTTTAGGAGGATGAATGGCAGAGTATTTATAATAAAAGTCATGTTTCATGCTGCCAATCAGTGGGTTTTTGTAATTCTGCCTTGAATTTGTCCTCCCTATGACAACTCTGATTTCACTCCAGGAAATTTGATCTGAAGGGTTACATATGGGATGGGGAGGACAAATCCCATGGGTCACAGGAGCAGCACTAGTTCTCATTGGTAGTGGTCATAAATTGTTACCATTCATCCGAAGGTCAGCAGCCTCTCTGAAAAGAATCGGCCCTGCAAACTCATTTCCCAGGGAACAGGCACAGCACAAAGCCTTCATTGACCTTGGCCCCAGCATTCACCTGCTCATTAGGGTCAGGGTGAGTTCAGGAGCAGCCTTCCGTACTCCATATTGATCTCTTCTAGCAGCGATTGAATCATATTAATATCCTAACATGGAAACCTGGTGCTTCTATTCCTTCCACTCTGCTTTTTCTAGGGTTGTATAGAAAATACCAGCTTGTATTCATTCATTCAATCACTCACTCATTCATTCAACACTGAGACCCTACTACATGCAAGGCATTGGGTTTAAACTCTAATATGAATCACAAATAAACTCTGCCCTGAGGGGAGTGTGTCACCAGAAGGGGCTGTAAGACATAATCATACATAAAATTAATCAATGTAACAGGGTGAAAAAAATATTTTAGAAGCTGGAAAATATATTCTAAAGAAGAAATCATTTTGCTTTAGAAAGAAAATAAAACCTACACCTTGATAAGCTCTTCCAGGATGAAGATGAGATCCTAAAACTGAAGTTTGGAAGGAGCCAGTGAAATAAAAAACTGGCTAGAGGGTTGGGGATTGAGAAAGGGGAATAAGGAAGAGAGGGAAGGAGGAAGAAATATGGGAGAGAGGACAGACCAAAGGGCAGAGGCTCTGCCCATGGGGAAAAGCAGTCATGAGATATTCTTTCGGCAGGGCAGCTAAAGAACTCGGAAGATTAAGATGTACACAATTTCATGTTGCACACATGTGGTGTAGCACTATAAACCTCCCTACGTTGCCCAATGCATTCATACATTTTACACACAAATCCTCAGAGTGGTTTGTGTGGTGGGAATTTTTTTTCTTTGAAGGAGGGTAGGGTGAGGCTCATGTATGCTGACAGAAGAAAGAGCCACAGAAGGTGAGACACCGAGAGTTTAAAAGTTTAGAGAGAGCAGGAACTGGGAGCCAGAGTGCCCATGAGTTTGTAATTTCCCCATGAACTTGTAGAAATGGAGGGAGGATATTGCACTTCCCATGGGATTGACTTGAGTCCATTTTATTTAAATCTCAAGGATAGGTGGCTTCTGGTGTAATCTAGGGTGCTGAAGCAGAATAGGAAGGTGTCATAAGGAGAGATTCTAAGAAATAGAGTGTGAGTGACAGAACTTGAGAGGGATTTCATGGGTCCAGGCAGAGGCTGCAACAGAGCATGGCGTGGGCAAGCATGGGACATGGGTAGCCACAGCTGGTTCATCCACAGCTGGAGTCCAGTGGGTTGACTGTGAAGTGAGTCGTGGGAGAATCAACTAGCAGGCATTTGGGACCCTTGTGCATAGAAAACCTTGAAAGACAAGGCTTGAAAGAGAACCTTGAAAGAGAAGGCTGTTGGTTGTTTTATTATTTGGTAGGCAATGAAGAACCTATCTTTTCCAAAACATTTTGGCATTTAAAATCTCTTCTGATTTTATAGTCTATGTATTTATATGGGAAATGAAACAGGTATTCTTATTTTTATTAATTATTCCCATTCTACAGATAAGGCTACTGAGAAATAGACCATTAAAGTTGTTTGCAGTCAGTACAGTAACTAAAAAAAAATCTCACCCCACATTTCTCAAATTCTAATTGGACAACCTTCTTGTGCTCTGTCGTGTCCATAAATATTCTCCTTGAATAAACATGTCCCGAGAGCGCCAAAAGAGTCCCTGGGGATGAGGGAAGGGAGGGGGAAGGACCACGAGGCATGCTCTGGCTGATTTTCTTGGGAGCAATTCTGGAGGAGAATTTCTGATGAATAAAATTCTCCACCTCATTACCCAAGTAACTAATCTAATCAACCAGTCCAGTAAGTGGGCTAATTTCTGGTGTAGGAGCTCCTGCCTCGACCCACCCACTCTCCCCAATGCCCTTTCGTTCTTCCCAAGTATCAAGTCACTGTTTCATCCATTCAACCAAGACTCTGTGCCAGGCACTTTGGGAGGTGCTGGGAAGTGGTCTTCTGGGGACAATGACCCATCTTGTTGTCCCAAACCAAAACATATATTTTTCCCACGAATAGGAGTGAGTCTTCCATTCTCCCAGCCAGACTGCCTGGAACCTAAGAATGCCTTGGAGCGTAGATACTAAATAGTTGTTGTGGAAACTTATGTTTCCACTGTCTGCTTAGACCCACTTGTTTTCCGGTTCTGTGGATTCTGACTCCTCACCACAAAGGAAATCACCCCTCCTAATTTTCTAACTCCATTCCTAGCTCTCCCTGTATGCTGCTGCTGTATTCATCACCTCAAAGTTCAGTCCTGGCTGATCACATTCTTGCAAAAAAAAAAATCAGTAGCTCCCAGACCAACAGTTCCATTTCTAGGTGTTTACCCCACTCCCACTCCATTGAAAGCAAATATCCACAAAAACACGTCTAAGAAAGTTGACAGTGGCTTTGTTTTCACTGTTGTTCATAAACTGGAAACAACTCAAATGTCCATCCGCAGAAAGATTAAAATGTGGCGTGTTCATACTATTTAGCAATGAAAGAGAATGAATTATTGACACACACAACAATACAAATGAATCTCGAAATATGATTTTGAGCAAAAGAAGTCAGACACTGAAAAGTACATACTGTGTGTTTCCATTTATATGAAATTTGGGGGGGGAAGCAAAATTAATTTATAGTGATAAAAATCAGAGTAATGTTTGTCTACAGAGTAAGGATTGGCTAGAAAGGGCCACAGAGAACTTTCTAGTATGATGAAAATGTTCTATATTTTGCAGAATTAGTAAGAAGAGTGCATACGTTCGTCAAAACTCATTGAATGGTACCCTTGAGATCTGTGCATTTAACTGTATGCAAATGTTACCTCAATTAAAATCATTAGTAGTTCCCTACTCCTTGTTTAATTATGTAAAAATTACCTGCCCATTCCTTACAGTCAGAAAGTAAATTTGTGGTTGCCAGGGGCTGGGGGATGGGAGGGAAGGAAGTGACTGCTTATTTCTGGGGTGATAAAAATGTTCTGAGATTAGTGTTGAGATTGCACAAGTCTGCGAATATACTAAAAACTACAAATTGTGTACTTTAAATTGTGAGTTTGATGATAAGTGAATTATATTTCAGTTTTAGAAATAATCTACCTGGCATAACAGACAGTCATGAAATAGCCCGAAACTAGCTCAAATCCACTAACTTGTGGTCCCTGATCATGCCCATTCCATACATTTTCTCACATCATTCTTTGTTTTCATAATCCCAACATAGTCCACATCTCCACTTGTGAAACTACCCATCATTCAAGTCCTAACTCAAAAAGTATGCCTCTCCTAGTCTTTCCTGCCGAATGTGGCTACTCTCTCTTCTGAGCTTTTGGTACTTGGTAGAGATCTCTCTTGTGAAACAGCTCAGCATCTTCTGAATTGCATTATGTTTATTTCTGCACTTTGGGGGTCCTTCTTTTTAGATTATAAGATTAGTGAGGACAAGAACTGGGCCTACTCATCCCTGTACCCTTGACAGCATGCAAATATTGCTCAATAAATGCTCGATGAATTGAATTAACTGAGATGAATGACTCTAACTTGATAAATTTC
The DNA here is from genome assembly GCA_963574415.1 of Tarsius wallacei. Taxonomy (NCBI): domain Eukaryota; kingdom Metazoa; phylum Chordata; class Mammalia; order Primates; family Tarsiidae; genus Tarsius; species Tarsius wallacei. The sequence continues at coordinate 21,612 of CAUYQG010214385.1, read as the reverse complement.
AGGCCAAAAAGAAAATATCAACCAATTGGCAGGTTTTGTGAGCCATGAATGTTTGGGTTATGAGGTGATCCATTACTCTGGGGGGTTCTCAAACTTGAACCTACCCCAGGATTACCTAAGGGAGCTGTTACCTACTATTCTCCAGGCTCACTCTTAGGATTTCAGATCCCCAATTGGAGTGAGGCCCAGAAGAACAACAGGTGATTGGGATGCAGGTAACTCACAGACCACATTTTGGAAAATGCTGACTTTGACTCAATGTTTATGAATGAATAACAAGAACCATTTTACTTGATTTATTTTCTCTAGTTGTTTTTATCATTTTTAAGCTTTTTATGAAAAAGTTCTATTACTAGGAATTGATGAGGGCTACATTTTGTTGGAAGTATACAAATAGCCCAAAGAAAGGTTGCATTATTCATGACAACTGGGTAAGAACACTATAGTGGTTTCTCAGCCACACTAACATCACAATAGCTGGTGCCATCTGTAACCAAATCATACCATGACCTCAGACTTTGACTCAAGTTGCAATTTCTAATTCCTCTTGTCTCACAGCACCACAGTGCTTCCAAATGAGGTTTGGGCCATTTGTTATTCCATAGGAAAACTCACTGAGGGGTGTGTGTGTGTGTGTGTGTGTGTGTGTGTGTGTGTGTGAGATGACTAGTTTTTCACACTGAGTTCTAAACGTAGGCCTGAAAGTAGAACATTTTCATGGTACATAGGCAGAAAGGCTAATTCCACCAGAAATCATTCAAATTCCTATTTTGAAATGGGTCTCTCCCAAGCCAACATAATAAATCTTAAAATTCATTTGGATTTTAAACTTAGTGACAAAAGACAAAAAGACCCCTGTCACAATGACCATATCTGCAACAAGAGGTAAAGCACACACGTGTGCAGCAACCCCTTGGCCCAGACAGGAAGCCTGCCACACCTGCCCAACTAGAGACCTTTGAAAGGATGCAGAGAAAGATGCTAGATCTGAAATAGCTCGAGCTGAAAGAGTAGAGAACCAGATCCTGTCCTCGAGTGGCCACGCACATTTCCTTTTCATTGTGTCCCCCTCTTGATCCATGTACCAAGACCCTCCACTAGTACCCATAGGACTCCCAGGGAACTGAGCTAATGAACAATGTTCCAGAGATGAATTGTTTGATCCCTGAGTGAACCTCTGGTTTCCTTGGGATGTCCACAGCTATAGAGATCAGATTCTTCTGTTTCTTTTTACCAATAACTCCAAGCAGGGACCAATGTAGATAGCCCTGGCAATAGAGCATTTTTACTTCATCACTTGGTGGGAAGTGGGGAGTGAGCGAGGATCAGGGGATGGCACCGTCTGCTTTTGTTCTGAAATCATTGTCACATTCTCCCTGCTAGTGCCATTGAAACAGTAGTACTAAAAGGCTGTGGAAGCAGATCTCACCTAATTGTACAGCTTCCACTTCTTTTCTCAAGAACACAGATTGCACAGGAATGTGCAAGAAGAGTGTGCTTTCACTGGTCAGGCGTTGATTTGACCCAGCAGTTGTGAGTAGTTTCTGTCCTAGGCATTCGGAAAAGACCATTCTCCCCTAGTGGTGTAGTGTTGTGAACACCAGGCTCCCCAGACATCTCACTGGATCCCAGTAAAGGGTGAGGACGGAGGTCAACAGTAAAGAAGGGCAAGATGATTAAGAAGCAGTTTCTTACCACACCCCCACATCCTCCATCCCTAAACAGACCGAGATTCACATTACCAGAATACAGAGGAGGGTTGGGAACACTGTGTCAGATGAGCACTGGGAAGTGAACATGGGAGAGCAGTTGCAAGTACTAAGTTTCAGAAGCGGTGTATGGCCTAGGAAATATCAACATGATATCAAGGATGCCTCAAGGCTCAGGAAGTTTTGACCCACTCTAGGGTGACCTTGGGGACACTGAGTATCTAGAACCATTGGGCTACAGTTCCTACTGTTCTAGAAGACTTAACAAGACCTAGCACACAGGAGCCAATGGTTCATCCTCTGGGTTTTGTCATCTACAGCTCCTGCATCTTTTGTCATCTACAGCTCCTGCAGGAGACCACAATGCCTTTCAGTAGGCTTCAGAATCGTCTCTACAACCATGTACTAGCTTTGGGTCATTGAACAGTTGTTAACCTTTCATCTGGAGAATGGAAATAGTATCTCCCTGGTGAAATAATGCACATCAAAAGCTTAGTACAATGCCTAGTTCTGAGAAAGCATTCAATAAGTAGTTATTCTTCTTCTTGTTGTTGTTCATACAACACAATACTAATATCACTGAAACAGATCACTAATTTTAAAGTGATCTCCACTTATCCCAGGTCCCTTTGGTGCTGGGGTGGATGGAGAAGCTTGGCAAGGGAGTCTAAAATTGAGGAGCTTGTGGCCCTTCTAGTGGTGTGACATCAGAATCTTCAGGTCAAAGAAGAAGAGTTCCTCTCCAGACTAACTTAGAAAAGAAACAAGAGGTAAAGAATAGATTTGTTCACTCATTCTTTGCTGTAGAGAAGTTTGTAAGGTCTCCTAAGTCGGGATAAGATTGCTTTCAGAACTCTGGTGGGTCTTCCAAGAACGAACGTTTATGCATGAAGGCAATGATATTTCTTGTTTGCATTCTTTGTTTCCACTTGCCGACCTAGAATTTCCAAAGATAAGCTTTTCTGAACCTCCACAGACCAGCACCAGGGACATGTAGGCCTCTGTAGGCCCCTCCCCACTTGCTATGTCCCTGAAGGTAGGCTGAAGACACGATCACAGGACTTAGCTCCAAGAAATAAGAGAACGCAAAGCCATGTCTGACTCAGATTTGGTAATTTCAAATTAAATTCTTTAAACATAATGACTGTAAAAAAGGAAATTAGCTAGACACCTTATTACATACTGAATATTGGAATGAGAATGCAAGGAATATATAAACAAAGAAAAGTTTTTGTAGTCCTTCACGTGGGATCACAGCAGTTATAAAAACCAAGAGAAGATGGCACTGTGGTGAAAACCCTCAGTGATACTCAAACATCTCCGAAGACTCCTGAGCCCAACACTTAGAATGCTCCATCCAGCACCTGCTCCCTTCAGTCCATTCTTAGGCGTCTGGATAGTGACTAAGAACGTCAGAGATGGTGACTTGCCAGTAGTCATCAGCCTCAAGTTTCCAAGCAAAACTCAGGCATGAAGAAGCTTTCGCCCAAGAGAAGGGGAGCACTGATGGATCCTATAGTGAGATCCTGGGACTCAGGCTGATCCATTATGAGGTCAGTGAAAAAAAACTTATGATTTGGGAATTATCAAATAAAAGTTTAAATCTTATTGAGAGAGAACTAAATCCTGAGGTTCTATTTTCCTTCTACCGCTTATTATCCATGTGAACTTCAGGGAGCTACTTAGGATGTCCAAGCCTTCTCTTCTTCACCTATAATAACATCTACCTTACTTATCTCATGTTTTTGTGAATTTGAATGTATTTTGTAAATGTAAAGCACTACACACATACAAGTGATTGATATTATCCCCATAGTTCTGAGGTCTTGGAAGAAATAACAACAAGGTGATTATTTCCAAGGTCCTGAGAAAAAAGAAGAAAAAACAAAAATACTTTTTAAAATAGGTGAACTTTCATAATATAGTTTTGTAAAGCCTAGCAGACTTGGGTTAGGAAGAGTTCATTGAAATGGGAATTTCAGGGTTCATGTATATTAATCAGATCAAGTTTCTCTAGAGAAACAGAACAAATAGTGTGTGTGTGTGTGTGTGTGTGTGTGTGTGTGTGTGTGTAGAAAGAGAGAGATTTATTTTAAGGAATTGGCTCATGTGATTATGGGGGCTAGTTACAGGCCAGGCCAACATGGTAGAGACCTAGGGGAGGGCTAGGGTTGCAGCTCAAAGCCAAAGGCAGTCTACAGGCAGAATTCCTTCTTCAAAGTCGGTCTTTTTTCTTAAAGCCTTCAGCTGATTGGGTGTGGCCCAATCAGTTACGGGAAGTAATTTGCCTTACTCAAAGTCTTCTGATTCAAACGTTTATCATCCCCTAAAAAATATCATCATGGGGACATCTAGACGGGTGTTTGCCCAGTCCAATATTTGGGTACCATGGCCTAGCTAGGTTGACAAGTGAAATAGCCATCACACCAAGTAACCCAGCACCGCCATTCAAAAGGGTAGTTTTTCAGGTTCTTAAAAACTATAGCAGTATGGAGCCCAGGAAATTAACTAGGAAATAAACTGAGTCATCTCAGAGCTTCATTGAGAGTCAAAGGGCAAGTCAAAATGTATAAGACAGAGGAAATTAGGCCAGGTCACTCGAGATGTGTATAAGGAAATAAAACAAGAGTGTAAGAATGGAAATGAGGACTACAGCTGAAAGGAAGGTAAAAGGCAAGGAACGCAGAAGGTACCAAAACCAGGAAAACCTCTTTCAAACCCAGACCATAATATTCTGAGTCCCATGTTTTTGTCCAACTCTCTGGGCCTCTGGCTTCTTGAGGGTCCAAGTATTACCGAAGCTACTTTGACAGCAGCAGAGCCAGGCTTAGACCAGGTGCTGGTGGAGGGGGAGGCCTAAGCTCATTTCTACCACAGGAACAACCCTGTTGTGGAAGACCATAAAAGGTGAAGTGGTCATGTGTCTATGGGATCTCCCTTTATAAATATCAGATGTGGGTTGGGTGCAGTGGCCCCTGCCTGTAATTCCAGCACTTTGGGAGGACAAGACAGATGGATTGCTTGAACCCAGGAGTTTGAGATCAGCTTGGGCAACATAGCAAGACCCCATCTCTACAAAAAATCAAAAAATTGGCTGGGCATGGTGGTACGTGCCTGTAGTCCCAGCTACACAGGAGGCTGAGGCAGTATGATTGCCTGAGCCCAAGAGGTGGAGGCTGCAATGAGCCATGATCATTAATGATTAAATCATTCATTAAACATTGCATCAAAGAGCATGAAACACCAGGAAGCAAACTGTCTTAGTTGGTTTGGGCTGCTACAACAAAAAACCATAGAATGGGTAGCTTAAAAACAATAGAAACTTTTATTTCTCACAGTTCTGGAGACTGGGAAGTCCAAGATCAAGGTGTTTAGTGAGCACCCTCTTTCTGGCTAAAGACACAGAGCTGCAGACAATCTTCTCAGGTCCCCTCTCACTGTGGGAGCTTTTCTGTCTTCTCAATAAATCCTGCTCTCTAAAAAAAAAAAAAAAGATGCAGCTGCAATATTGTATATTGTTGCATACCAGATGCCATGCTTCTATTTTTAGCAACTTGGAAATGAGGGTGTCTTAGAATTTACAGTAAAGGGACTTGGTGATATTACCTGCCCTAGGCTCTATTCTGGGGCAGCTGAGTGTCTAACTACCCAAGATGGCTGGCTGTCTTGTCTCACTTTTATGTCTACAGGAGGAAACTCTTCAGTTCACCCTCCAGATGGCTATTTGCTTGTTGAATCCCCTTATGATGGAGCATGGAGAGGAAGCTAGCTCTCCTATGTCTTTTATAAGAGCACTAACCCATTCATGGAGGCTCCAACCTCATGGTCTAATCACCCCCCAAAGGCCTCCCCTCCTATTACCATCATTTTGGTGGTCAGCATTGCAACATATGAATTTTTGGGAGACACAAGCATTCAGATCACAGCACAAACAATAGTGTTTTTTTTGAAAATCTTAGGAAAATGAAGTTGAAGTGTGACTTTCATTCCAAATTTGGGCACACATATCATGGTCATATCTTAGCCCAGAAGTTCTGTTTTCATGTTATCCTCCAGCCTGAGCCTCCAGGAGAGGGAGCTGGGTTTGCAAGATCCACCCTCTTTGTATAAAATGTGTGGTGTTCTTTCTGCCCAGTTTCAGACAATTGAATTCAATTCAATGTTCATTTCTTGAGTGTGTACTATGTGCTGCCTTCCCAGGCGGTGATTTGAAAAATACAAGATGCATAGGACATGGTTTCTGCCCGGCAAGATCACTAAATGAAGGAGACCTGTGTCCATATGAATACAAGGAAAATATTTTAATAGAAACAGAAGAGAGAATTCAGACGTAAGTAGTGAACACTTGACCATCAGAATAGCAACACGGGAATTTCCTCTGGAGGGTGAACTGAAGAGTTTCCTCCTTTAGACATAAAAATGAAACTAAACAGTCAGCCATTTTGGATAGTTAGACACTCAGCTGCCCCAGAATAGAGCCTAGGGCAGGTAATACCACCAAGTCCTTTTACTGTATAATTCTAAGACACTCTCATTTCCAAGTTGCTAAAAATAGAAGCATGGCGTCTGGTATGTAACAATATACAATATTGCAGCTGTGTCTTTATGATGAATAATAATACTTTGGAGTTTATATGATGAGGCAATCACTTTGCAAGTGCAATCTCATTAACCCTCACAATATTCTGATTAGGTAGGCAGGTGGCAAGTGATCTGAACTCAGTTTGCAATTGAAGGAACCAAGACACAGAGAAGCTGAGAAACTTCCCAAGTAGCACATGGTTTTTGTGTTACAGTTGAGAATGTAGCTCAGGCCTCCTTTTTCCAAATTCATAGCTCTGAGCCGCGATTTACACTGCTTCTAAGGTTCGTCCACAGAACAAACTCAAAATTGGTGCTGTCCTGGCTCTACCTCTCAGAAAAGATTGCTGACTTCTCTTGAATAAATGACAGGACCACCCCAAGATTCAAAGTTTTTTATTTCCTTGTCCTATCCTTTCCCTCTGGCGATTAACCTCTTCCTCCAAAATCTAAAATGTCTTAAAATGAACCAAAGAAATTTAAAAACCATGCCAAAACCTCTTTGTGACTTCATTCCTGGCACATTAACCTTGCCTGAGTTTTTCATTTTTGTTCATGGGTCCAATTTCATTAAAAGTCAGTTGTTTTCAGAAATAGTCACTGTCCTAGAAGTCTTTAAACACTTGGACCAGTGCCCTGTCTAAACATCTTTCTTCTTTCAGTCCCAGTTTTAGTCATGTCTTTGTTAATAGAAAAAATATTTGTTTGCTTTCCTAAACATGCTGAATGATTTCCCTCACACTAGAGGAACAGGCTTGTTGGTGCTGATGTAAAATCACAGGAAAATGACACCATTACCAGGAAGCATTTGCCAGCCAAGAGTGAAGGCGTCTTCCGAGCCTCTAGGGAAACACTGATGTTCGTTTATAGGGAAATTGTGAGATTAATATGGGTACTCGGGTTTTGTGCTTTGGGGAGCAGGATTCCCTGGCTCCCTTTGAGACAATGACACGCGGCCACATCTTCAAATTGTTAATTATGTACTGCCCCCTAGGGATTTTTGTTTTGCTGGTGGCAACCTGCTTCAAATCCTGGAGGAAATATTTATCAGCCTGCCTCAGCCAGTATTTGTCTCATAAAAAGCTGCACCTTTTGTGACCTGGTTGTAGTAAGTCCACCTCTTTCTCTAGCAAATCGCATTCACACACTTTACTTTTTGAATTGTCAAATTTTTTGCCTTCGTCTTTTCTCTGTATTTTATTTTCCCAGATTAGCTACATTTGCATAGTCTGGGGTATACTGACTGATGCCTTTAAAGCTCCGCTCTTACCTAACTCCACCACATTTCCCCTGCGGTTTTGTGAACATCTCTGGATTTAGGGAAGAGAGGAAGAGCCAACTATGAATTACAGACATTTACACATAGGCACTTACATGTTTATCTGCACTTACTGATGGAGGATTTCTCCACACTCTGAAATGGTCTCTATGAAATCCCATTTAAATCAAAAACTTTTACCAGAAAACGAAATTGCTTCATGATTGAATAGCACTTCGCTTCTGAGTACCAGCCATCGAGGCTGATGAAATAGCCAAGACGACATCCTTCCCCAGAAAGACAACCCTGCCCTTTATTTTAAAGTTGGAGTGAAAAAAACCAGAGCCCCAAATTTCTTCACACAGAATCTCTCCAAAGAGGCACGGTCTCTAGCTATGATTAATGACATGCTGGTGTCTGATAAGAATGTTGTAAATACGCATTGCTTTTACTGTTTGTTTCTTTTTTTAAAAAGAATAATGCATTAGACAGCCCCAGAAGGAATCTTTCTTCATGTATCATATATTTTTAAAAACACACACACACACACGCAAATCCTGTACACAACAACCTTAGCAAATATATGCATGATCAAAACAATTCAGAAATATAAGATCTGAAAACGAGCAAAGGGCAGCAGGTTTCTGAATAGGCTTCATCAGCGCAGGGGAGAGGTCAGTCTTGGAGATTAGTTATAGGAGCGATTAAGTCTCCTCTGACACCCACGGCACAAGCTGCTTAACATAATCAGCTGCAATCAGCAAAACTGCTGTTTATTACAAAACGTTTTTCCCTTTTAATATTTCATATTGTTATGTAAAATGGTGTGGTGTAGGGACACACACATTTCGCCAGGGACAAATTGTACAAATTGTCAGCAATAATAATTTGTGGCTCTTCTCGTGACATCTTTTGAAGTTAAAACCATTGAGCGATACCTCTCCAGAGCTATTTTCTCTAATGTGGTTAATGGTTTGCACTGGAGTTGACCAGCCACTCTTTGTATGATGTTGTCGCCATTCACTGGCGTGAGAAAATGTTTGTGTGACCGTACGCCAACCAGACAAGTCTGTAATTCTGGGCCACAAAACAAAGTTCCTCTTACTCTCACCCATTTGGTCAAAGCTCTGGGTCATAAGTGTGTCTCACCCTGGAATAAAAATTAACAGAGGTATTCTCTAGTCTGTCTTAATCACCAAAGTAATTCCTCTTGCAAAGCATTTTAGTTTAAATAGAACAGATTAGGAGGCCCACAAAAGGAGTCTGTGTACAATTCCCCACACTAGGTTTTTGGGATAAGAGAAATTTGCTAACTGTCCAACAGAACAGGTGGCAGTGGCTTAAATTAGAGGACCGTTCAATATTATCCCTGCATTTCTGTAAGGAGAATGAGGAGATACCGAGGCAGCCATTACTGGTTCCTATTTCAGACCACTAAGAATCTTTTACAAAACACACCAACCCCTGAAAACACTGTCTCGTAGGGTTCCATCCCTGGTCTGCCCTCCCACCCACCTGGAGCCAACGTCGCTGGTTCATGGGAACGCTGCAGTGAGCAGGAGGATTCGGAGCAGGACATAGGGACAAGACTTTATTTGTACGACTATGGGAATACTTAAATGGTAAAATAAGCATTGTCCCTTTCCAAGTGGTCACATCGACAGGCTAAACAATATACTTATTCAAACAGTGGTGCTGCTATTTTCACAGTTTTGGTCCATCTTTAGCCACGGAAGGAAATCAAGGTCACTGCTTTATATTCCTCCCTTCTTCTCAATCCCAGCTTAATTAGCCATTGTATTCATCAGGCCTGGCTCCAAATAAATGGACACTCTTCATTCTTGGTATATCCTCTTATTAGCATAATTCTTTTGGATATTTCTTTATGGATCCATTTCCCTAGTGTAATAAACTTCTTGAGCTCAGGACATTTTCATTGTCACCTCGACCTGCATCTCTGTCTAGCTGTGTCAGGCACATAGTATGTACTCAATTGATGTTGGTTGCATAAATGAGTGAAGAGCTTCAGAAATTAAGTTCATTCTTAGGGGACAAAGATGTACCTCCATGAGGGCTCTGGACTCAGAAGACTAGTTTCACACAGAGTTTTCATGCCTTGAACATTTCTTGAACAATGGAAATGCCTAAGGAGTTAATGTTCATGGGACACTATGTCATTGAAATGTAAAAAGTGTTAAAAACCCAGTCATCAGCCTTCCTAGACCAGTCCCATCTAGTGGAAATATAATGCAAGCCACTTATGTAATTTTAAATTTTCTAGAAGTCACATTTTAAAAAAGGTTTTAAAAAAAGGATGGAACAGGCAAAATTAATTTTGATAAAATATTAATAAACTTTATTTGAACCAATATGTGCAAAACTTTATCTCAACATATAATCAGTTTTTAAGGTATTAATAGTTTTACATTCATTTTTGTTGTCTTACTAAGTCTTTGAAATTTGGTGTGTATGCTGTGATTACAGCATGTCTCCATTTGAAGTAGACACATGTGATGTGCTCAGTAGCCACATGTGGATAGTAGCCACCTTATTAGCAGCGTGGTGCTAGACCTGCCTTATCACCCTTCTGGCCAGTGCCTTCTTGCCATTGATCCCTTTTCAGGTGGACTGCAGGGGGTGACAACAGGTAATGACTGGATGGGCCCTACGTGGTCACTTCTTGACTCATTTGTACTTTCCTCTCCAGCAGAAGCAAAGAGGCTGGTGATGCAATGGGACTTTGTTCAAATCAGAGCTTCAAAAGTGTGTGAAACATACCAAATCCCGTGGTATCAGTGCCAACCATGTTTTTATTCCTTGGGCTGGTTGTTTCCATGATGATTTTTCTTATTTGCAGCCCAATTCAGCTCATAGAAAGGCTCAGAAAGAAAGAAGTGTGGTTTTGACTTGAGTAGTAAATGGTAAAGCTTGGTGGCATGCATCTATAGTTACAGCTACTTGGAAGGTTGAGGCGGAAGGATCGCCTAAGCCCAGCAGGTTGAGGCTGCAGTGGCCCTGAGCACGCCACTGCACTCCAGCCTGGGTGACAAGAACGAGACTCCAACTCAAAAAAAAAATGGTAGGGCTGATGAGACTTAATGAACCCCGATATAAGAAAAAGAAAGGAGTTAGGATGATTCCAAGGGTTTTTCCTTGTTTGGCCATGTTGGATAGTGATCTCAGTACAGTCAACTACAGAGAGAGTGTGGATAGAGAAGAAGGTATTGCTAATTTCAGAGCCTCAGGGCCTTCCAACTGTATGAGGCTGGAAAGAGGAGGAGAAGCCAACTAAGGAGGCCAAGGTTAGAGAATCAGAGACCAACCACAGGGATGTGATGTCTCAGACACTTAGAGAAGAAGCTGTCTCCAAAAGAGGGGACTGGCTAGCTCCTAGAGCCCAAATCAGACTTGTAGATGTCAAAATGTGAGACACAAGATGTGGATAGAAAAGACAGTCTTGGGCAGTGAGCAGAGCAGAATCAGTGTGGTCTGAGGACAGAGTTGGCAGGTCACACTGATTCAACAGGTCTGGGTTAGCGGAAAGACTGGGTCAGAGGAAAGCTGGTGTTAGAACTCAGTGAAGCCAGCGCTGGGCAAGGGAGCATAGACAAAGCAAGACTACATAGAAGCCTGAGTGGGTCTATGTCTCTCACTAGCCCAGGAACAGCTACTCCTCCCCCACACTTTCCTCCTGCACAGAGAAGGCCAGTGATCCCCACCTCCCCCGCCAAGGCTCTTGTGGCATTGAAGTGTGTGGTGGTTTGAGTCCACTGAAATTTAGCAAAACCCAAGACCTTGGTTTCTCAGCATCGAACTTGCTTAGGAATTTTACGGGGGAAATTCTTGTTTGTATAACTTCTCTGAGTGTTCCTTAGGAGGGAAGAGATTAAATCAATTATGGAATCTTCACACAAGGTAAATGTAAGCATCCATTAAAAACAATGAGCAAGGGTTGTACATATTGACATAAAAATACATACAAGATTCATTTTTTAAGTGTATAAACAATGTTCAGAACAGTGCAGAAAGAATGCCCACTTGAGGAAAAAAGGGATTTATATACATATATATTATGCACCTACATATACGCACCTTATACATGCACGGGAATTTTCTGGAAGGCTGAGCAAGAAGCTGCTAAGAGTAATTGTCTCTGAGAGAAGAGTAAGAAAGGAATTCAGAGTGAGAAGATTTGTTTTTGCAAATAAACTTTTGTATTGCCCAATTTCTAATAGCCAGGTGCAGGAATTATTTTTCAAATTAAAGCAATAGTTTAAAGTGTTTTAAGCAATATTTTACTTATGTTATTTATACTAAGCTCTATAAAATCTCTTGGAAAAAGATCAGCATACCTTTATGTTGTGACCAGGGCATTGTATTCATTTATTCTATGGTTGTTCCAAGTTGCAAATTTGGGGGCCCTGGAAGATTACATTAACTACGGGGTCCATTTTTGTCAATGTCAAATATTTGCCTTTGAGTATTTCTACTTAGCGTCAAAAAAAGTCAAGTTCATAGGTGGATTGGCAGTGAGGCACTGAGGTGACACTGAACGTCACAGCACCTAAAAGTCCAGAGACCAGGGCAAAGTGTGAAAGGCAAGTCATGTACCAGTTCCAGGTCAACCCCAGTGTTTCCAGTCATTTTATCAGCATCCCATTCCACCAAATGATAAACGTTACCCCAGGATCACCCCAGGGAGATGCCAGGAGACTGTCCATGAGGAGCACGGAGACAATACTCATTGCTCTATAGCTCCTCTTGGCTTGCATGTATAGTACCAGTCACTCACTCCCTAATTAAACAGATGTAAAAAGGTATTGCATCAGCCAGGATGAAGGATAACAGGATTACAGTCTCTTTGGAGAGATAAGAGAGAAATGGCCACAGATATGACTCTCTGTAGGCCCTGAATGAGGTCTATATACCATAGGAGCTTAGAAGTGGTAGAAATCTATTCTACTCTGTTTCATGAGTGAAGATGGAATTTGGACTAGATCTTAAGGCATGTGAAGTAAAATATTTTATTTTTAAGTGTTATTCTGGGTAATTTTTATTCCCTCAAATTCTTGCTGCTTTGCAACTCTTCATTCAAAGGAGCTGAAATCATCTTTCTTTTAGGGAAGGGAAGAATACAGACCTGAATCTGGGGAGGACACTATTTCTTTCTTTCTGCTTCAGATCCAAAAGTTGTGAAAGCCCAGACTTTCCTTTGTGAGAGCCAACCTTTGTTGACGGAAAAAAGAATTGATGGATTTCTGGGCCGGGCATGATGTCTTATGCCTGTAATCCCAGCACATTGGGAGGTGGAGGCAAGAGGATTGCCTGAGCCTAGGGGTTCATGGCCAGCTTGGGCAACTTGACAAGACAATAAATTTTAAAAATTAGCAAGGTATGGTGGCATGCACCTGTAGTCCCAGTTACTTGGAAGGCTGAGGCGAAAGGATCGCCTAAGCCCAAGTAGGTCAAGGCTGTGGTAGCAGTGAGCGTGCCACTGTACTTCAGCCTGGGTGACAGAGTGAGACTCTGACTCAAAAAAAAAAAAAAAGATGAATTTCAAGGATCCCAAATTAGAGTGGCAGAGTGGCAGAGTTTTTACAATTAGCCTTAGGTAGGATATAAAGCAAGTTCCTAAAACCGTGGAAAGAGAAAAGTCCTTTCAAAAAGGACAGGGGAGGAGGGTGCTGAGGAAAGAGGAAAGGAGTTTGGGGCAGACAAACCTGGGTTAGAGCACTAACTAGGCCAGTGCGAAAGGACTCTGTGTGTCTCAGTCATGGCCCTGGGCTAGAGAGAATGCAAGATGATAGAAACGCAAGGTACACCAAAGGGGCTTGGGTCTTGCTCTCTGTTGAAATTCAGGGAAGAGATTACCTTGCAGGTCTCTAAACCAACAAACTTTGCTGCAGGAGAATACAGCAGTATGAGGTGTCACCACACTGGTAATCCACAGCGAAGGTCTGAGATGTAGTCTCCCACATCCCTACAGGCTGTGTACGGAGATTCAGAGTTCCCTCATAATCCTAGGGAGGCATAGAAAGGCTGAGACACAGGGCTGAGGCATGGAAGGGTCGATCAGACAAGGGTTAGACTGAAAACCTAGCAGATCTTGTGAACAGAGGCTTCAGCAAGGACCTCATATATCAGCTGTGGTTGCCACGAGATGCTGTCAAGCAAAACATAACATGGAGAATGTGGTACTTTAGGGAAGCAGGACTTGCAGTTAGGTTTGCTCATTGGACACACTCATGAGGCAGGGTCTCAAAAGTTCAGCCCTTACACAAAAGGACAGTAACCACAGCCAGGAGGAAGTCTTCCAGGAATTACAAGTTTGGGCTACTCCAAGGGAAGTCAGAAATTTTCTTGTAGCATCGCTTATTTTAAGTCTAGTTTTGCTTTTTTACCTAGAATCAAGGAGAGAGGACATAGTGATGGCTTTCCACCTCTTGGGAGCTTTGTCTGTGACCACTGCAGGTCATGGTCCTGGCGCTTGGGGGCAGTCACATCAGGGGATGTTTACGAGGCTGCGTAAAACTGATCAGAGCCCACGGTCATTGCTGCTAATGAGCACGTATAACTCATCTCCCTCATATGTGATACTTCTCATGCTGTAATGCATGACTTTCTCATTCAGTGTTGACCAAGATGACCAAAGCACAAAACAAAAAAACAGAAATATGGTTAACAAGGTTAACAAGGCCAGGGGGAATGTCCATTGTCCTTGGATCTTGAATCCATTGAAATGGAAATACAGTGAGAACGGAGCTCTTCAAGCAAATGACACATCAAGTTTGCTCCTGAGGGAGTGGACAAATTCTTTCAGGCAAACTCTCCCGTTGAACCTCTTTTAACTCATCCTAAGCATCCTTTCCTTTGGCCTATATTTCTAGACTCTGGCTAAAAATTCCACTTAGCGGGGAGTCTAATGTGCTCATCTCTACCATTTCTTTTGACATAAATATGTTTATATGATGGCTTTGACTAGCCCAGCTAAGAAAATAGAATGGGGTGTTTCATCCCTGCTTCCTCCACCATTATGATGGTATGATTCCCCTTTTAGAAAGACCATCCAGCCATAGAGATGCAGATGAAAAACAGAGCGTCTGCCTGCCCAGATGCTTTTCCGACTCTGCATTAAGTGTCCTACCAACACATGTGCATCCCATGTACTTTAAGTTTTATTTATAGAGAAGAAACACTTACCCCATTATACATTATGCATTGTATCCCTAGTGGACATTAAAGAAGATTACTGTAGATGCGCTGCCCTTGATGTATTGTTTTTCTCCCTCATTGCCTAGGAGCTAAGATCGCCAAATAAACCCAGCAAGAGCCAGACACATCAGCTCATATAGTTTTAAAAGCATATTTGGTTGAATAGTAAGTCAAAATCCCCTCCTAATGAATTTCTATCCTGAAAATTATCTTCCATGTCAGGAAATAGTCCACAAGGAGCAAGCATCTTCTTTCTCTAATTTGCATTGTGGAAAGAAAAGGAAAATAGCACAGATGCATTCGGTATTGTACAAAGAGCATATATGGGCATTTCAATCCCTAATATCGCACTAGTTTCTGATGCTAATGTAAAATATGTTCTTTCTGCATTTATAATCATGATGAGCAGATGGCGAAGATGGTTTAAAGTCGTACTGTATGTCTATTAAAATAATGTATGCTGCTAGCAAGTCTTCCCTAAAACTGGAGTTTAATTGCTTATAAACACATACATTAGAAAGAACCACAATTCTAAGAGCGATTTGCTTTGCCAGGACAATAGTTAGACAGAGTTTCCTATAACAGGCTTTAGCCAGAAGACTTCTCATGGTAGCAGATGCTTCCCTCTGTTCTCTCTCCCTTAAGGAGGCTTAATTGACAAAAATGCTGGGATTGGCACAAAAGGACGCTGGCGTCTTAAAACAAAGGAATCCCTCTTAAAATTAAACTAAAATGGAAAAAGTAAGGAAACTGTGGACTGGGGAGAAACGGTAAGGAAAGAATTAAGTACGTAAGCCGCTTCATGCATTGGGGTTTGTTTTGTTTTGTTTTTCTTTTTTACCACCCCATTTCAAGCAAGCCATCAGCAATGGCATTTTGTCATGTTCAGTGATTGCTATTGACTCTACATTTACTGTGCTTTCAGAAGGTAAAAGTTGCTAAAGAGGAAAGAGTTTCCTTGTTTCATTCCACAGGGGAGAAGGAGACGGAGCCTTCTGCCTCAGACAGTTTCTACCACCCACCTGGCCTCATTGGGAAGAGGATGCTCCGAAGGACAGAAGTCTGATCATCAAAGCCAAGGACAAAGTTGGGAGGATCAAAACCCGCCCTGAACACCAGCAAACAGGAATCGATACTGTTTGCAAACAGAAGGAGGAGGAAGGGGGAGGCAGCAGCAGAGAAAGGCAGGCTGTGCGCCAAGGGCCCTAAAAAAGCAGCAAGTTTTAGAAAACACTCATTTGACTAATTTGCCTAATATAATAAAGAAAGCACGGTTCTATTTTCAAATGCGGAAGTGGTGATTGATTAGGCAGGCATTATATTTGCAGCGTGTGGAATGAATAATGG
Organism: Tarsius wallacei; assembly: GCA_963574415.1. Taxonomy (NCBI): domain Eukaryota; kingdom Metazoa; phylum Chordata; class Mammalia; order Primates; family Tarsiidae; genus Tarsius; species Tarsius wallacei. The sequence goes on along the minus strand of CAUYQG010214385.1, from coordinate 5,505 downwards.
TGGTGAACGGATATGGAAAATATCTTACCAAGAAGGGGAAAAATCCATAAGTCATACAAGGCAGAGCACAGAAATACCAACATACCGACATTCAGGGAGAGTTTAAATAATAACAGACTGAATCTTGGAAGGGGTCCAAGCAAACGGGGAGCAGAGAGCTACACGCGGCATAATGGTTTCTAGACAATAGGCAATGAGAGAGGGTCTGCACATGCTTGTGTGAATGTGGTATTAGCTCTTTCATTATTATAATTACCTAAGTTTAAGGTCAAGTCACCTGTGTATTGCTGATAAAGTGAGTGATTTCTTTTAAAATAGAAAAAGTGCATAAATTACCTAGGATGTTATAGGAATAGATAATTCAGGTGGGTGAGCTATTACAGAATTATCTCCGTCTTATAGAGCTTCATTCCAGATAAAGAAAGACACAGAATCTCAGCACATCTGCAGTATTCTAACACAGAACCTTGGAAATACATTCCCCTGCCTGAGTTCCTGCTTTGGTAGAAGGTGACCCCTCCCATTACTTAAGACACATGCTCCTTAGCCAGGTGCACTGGTTCACACCTACAATCCCAGTACTTTGGGAGGCCAAGGGGGAGGATTGCTTGAGCCCAGGAGTTCGAGACCCATCTAGCCAATGTAGTGAGACCTTGTCTGTACAAAAAAAAGTCAAAAAATTAGCCAGATGTGGTGGTGTACTCCTGTAGTCCCAGCTACTCAGGAGGCTGAGGCAGAAGGATCACCTGAGCCCATGAGGTCAAAGCTGCAATGAGCCATGACCATGCCACTGCCCTCCAGTCTGGGGAAGAGAGTGAGACCCTGGTTCCAAAAAAAAAAAAAGACATATGCTCTTTTGACAGTTTAAATATGCTGTCTCAGAATAGGATTTACCCCAGGTAAGATGAAGCCAGGTTTGGAAACCTGAATTGACATTTTGCAAGTTTGGATCAGTCATCAAATTGCGGTCTGAATCAAAAAACAGACTGGGTATAGAAGGCTTGCCAAATACTTGTACTTTAAATGTTTCTGAATGATGAAATTCCATAAAATGTTATTTAAGTGGTAGAATGGAAGATCTCACTCTTCTTCTTGTCACAGAAATAACTAAAAAATTCCATCATTGAATTGTTCACCATCATTAATTCCAAATAGTTGAGAACAAATACGTCAAGTGATTAATGCAAAAACTATAGGACAAAGCTATCATATCCTTCAGGTAGAAGCAGAGTCCTCAATAACCTGATTGACAGAAGTCTTGGGAGTGGGAATAGCTGTAGCGTAAAACCACTTGAGAGCTAGAGGCAGCTGGAAAGAGCCCTGATTTGGAAAAGCAAATCTTCAAAGAGGTAAATAGACTTGTTCAAGCCATTCATTTATCATAAGCCATAGCCAGCACTTGAATCCAAGAACTCAGGCTTCATGTCTAGGGCTTTACCTAACTTATCTCAACTGCTTTTCTGTTGTCATTTTAAGTCACTTGGTTTTGAGGTGGTTTGTTATGCAGCATTAGATAACTGGGACACACTCATTAAGGGCAATTATTTAAAAATAAATAAGAAAGCAAGAGAGTGATAGAGGCAGAGAGATGGCATGGAGGAAAGAGAGAGAAGGAAAGAGGAAAGGAGAGAGGGAGGAAAGCAAGGAAGAACAGAAAGAAATAAGAGATGATAGTATAACAAACATCTATATCAGTTTTACAAAAAGGACCCCAAAAGATCCTTTTCCACCAAATCCCTTTAAAGCAAACTGAGGCCCGGCACAGTGGATCATGCCTATAATCCCAGCATTTTGGGAGGCCAAGGTGGGAGAATCACTTGAACCTAGGAGTTTGAGACCAACCTAGGCAATATACAAAAAAATCTCCACAAAAAAATTTTTAAAAATTGACTAGGCATGGCAGCTCATGCCTGTAGTCCCAGCTACTCAGGTGGCTGAGGCAGAAGGATCACCTGAGCCCAGGAGGTCAATGCTACAATAAGTCATGATCGTGCCACTGCACTCCAGCCTGGGTGGCAGAGTGAGACCCTGACAAAAAACTGAGGCTCGGCCAGTCTCGGTGGCTCAAGCCTGTAATCCCAGCACTTTGGGAGGACCAGGTGAGAGGATTGCTTGAGCCCATGGGTTTGAGACCAGCCCGGACAACTTGGTGAGATCTCCTCTCTACAATAAATTTTTAAAAATTAGCTGGTCATGGTAGCGAGCGCCTGTAGTTCCAGCTACTTGGAAGGCTAAGGCAGAAGGATTGCCTGAGCCCAGTGGGTCGATGCTGGGGTGGCCATGAGCATGCCACTGAACTCCAGCCTGGGCAACGGAGTGAGACTCCGACTCAAAAAAAAACCCAAAAACGGAGACTCTCCCCCTAAAGAAGCCCCCCCCCCCATATTTATTGCCCTGATGGAGCTTTTCCTTCACCTTCTGCTTTGCTACTGGAAAACTTAGCAAGAATCATGGAGGTGGAAATTTAGTGGTGTGCTTTGTGCACTAGGATAGCATCAGACTATTGGTTTCTGTGATCTTGGGATCCTGCACTTTAGAAAGCTTTCTGGTGTCCATGCATATCATTCATAGGTCACTAAATGTGATGATTGAGGTCATTTCTGGAAAGCCTGGGGCAAAGGGTCTTTGAACAGGGGGGAGTTACACCAAGCTTGTAAGTTAAATCAGAGGTGACATGTTGTTTCAGCTAGTGGTACTATTTTTCCAGGACTATGAATTCAAGAGCAGCCTAGGTAACATAGAAAGACCCCGCTTCTACAAACAATCAAAAAATTATCCAGGTATGGTGGCACGGACCTATAATCCAAGCATTTTGGGAGGCTGAGGTAGGAGGATTGCTTGAGCCTAGGAATTCGAGACCAACCTGGGCAACATAGCAAGTCCTCACCTCTACAAAAAAAAAAAAAAAAAAAGCTGGGCATGGCTGTACATGCCTGTAGTTTCAGCTACTTACAAAACTGGGGCAGAAAGATCACCTGAGTACAGGAGGTCAAGGCTCTCGATGATAGAATATTTCTAATCCTGGGACTAGACAGAACCCAGGTTAACCCTTTAGGGAATGTTTTGGGAGCTCACTCTATCTCAATGTCTTTCTCACAAACCCCAATTAGCTTTGCTCCCCAAACCTAGAGATATATCAATTAATTGAGAATTTAGAGACTGGTTTTAGAATGGGGAATAAGCCTGCTTTTACTATATTCCTTACAACTCTCTATAATTATATTTTTCTTTTTTTATACCAACTATATGATAAAAAATCATTAAACTAAGTTTAGTAGAATTTTCTCATTCTCTAATTTACTTTTCTTATTGATGGTACCTCTGGATTAAACAAATGAGTTCTTGATGGCTCTCATAACTAGATATTGTCCATTAAAAAAAAATCAGACCAAGCACAGTGGCTCACACATATAATCCCAGCACTTTGGGAGACTGAGGACACAGGATTGTTTGAGCCCGGGAGTTCAAGACCAGCCTAGGCAACACAGCGAGACCTCACCTCCACCAAAAAAAAAAAAAAAAAATCAATAAATTAACCAGGTGTGGTGACATGCAACTGTAGGTCCTGCTACTTGGGAAGCTGAGATGAATCACTTGAGACCAAAAGGTCAAGGTTGCAGTGAACCATAATCGTGTCACTGCACTACAGCCTGAGCAACAGAGTGAGATCCCAACTCAAAAAGAACAATAAAATCAGTAGATAGACTTTTCCCCCTTTGATAATAAAAATAATTTATCACAAATTATCATGAGAATTTATTCCTGGAGGATTAAATTGTTTAATGGAAAAAAGTTAAGTTTTCAACCTGGACATCTTTCTCCTCATCTTTACCTCTTGGTAGATTTTGTCAATAAACCTGTCAGTAGTTCTTTCCTTCTGAAATTGACTTGCCCACGTCCCTGTTAGAGAGAATTAGCTTATCCACTTCCACATGACTAAATATACCCGGTATTTATCCTCAAAATCAGAATATTTTCTTAGGAATGTTACAACGGAACGTTTCCATATTGGTTAGATATTTTTCTTTTTTTAAATTCATCCTGTCTGACTGAAATTTTGTATTCCTTGACCAGCATCTCCCCAATCTCAATAATATATTTGAAAACTGCTGTTTCTTTTTAGAATCCATTGTATTTCATTAAGCATTGAATGCCACACGCAGCTTTCTATAAAAACTTGTAAGTAGCATGTACTATTTGTAACCAGTTCTTACCTGTACCTTACATGATCTTTTCTAAACACCAAGAGCATCATGTGTTTACCCTGTGTATAAAGTTCTTTCACTTTTCTCTCAATACAACTTTCATGCAGTGCAGTTTTCCCACTTCTCTTTCCCTTTCAGGGTTTGTTAACTGCTCTTGAGGCACTGAAAGCTTTTTCCTTTCTCTTTCCCTTCCTGAGTACTCTGATACCAAGTATAAGCTCTTTTACCTTCTCCTCCCCACTTCAATCACCATGGAGTGCTTTGCTCTGAGTTACTCAGTGCTGTTGGCGTGGGTGATAGCTAATTTCTTGATTTCGTCCAGAGTCGCACCATAAGCACCTTGTGCTTTTTACTACCAGCCCAGCTCCTTTACCATTTTCAGAGGTCCTCAAACGAGCACCTCACTTCAAATGTCAACAAGGAGGCTGCTCAACCCCCTAACTAGACGACAAGCACACTGCCATGTAGCAATCAAAGGAAACATATATGATTAGGATGCATCACATTGATCAAATTGACTTGTCTTGTTTCAGGTAAACCCACAATAGCCTAAAATTATCATGGGAATTTGCCACATCAGATATTCAAAAGCTCATCTTAGGAGAGATTTTAAAAATTATTAAAGGGGGGGCTTGTTTCTTAGAATCTATATCCTGTTGACGCTTTATCTACAAATGTATAATCATTACAATGTCCAGTCAATTAATACAACATCTTTTATAGTGGTATAATTGGAGAATTGGAGGAAGAAAAAGCCCTACATTTCTTTTTTTTTTGGTTTGTTTTTGGTATCTGTGATTCATATGAATGAGAAGTTATCCAATTCTGATAACTGATAATTAATGTAGGTTATAACCTTTTAAAACTTATACAGATTCCACATCTTTAAAAAAAGGAGAGTTGCTTCAAGTTAAATATGGCAGAATTATAGCATGCATTTGTTTCCTCTTCCTCCCCAAACTTCTGTAAAATGACAATAAATGAATAAAAAATGCATTAATATACAAGGACAGAAAGAACAATAGAGGAAACAAAAGTGGAAATTTCGACAGGTATTGAAATAGGGACTGAGCACTTAATTCACAGACACTGACACCAAAAGTACAAGTTATAAAAAGGAGAGGTTCGCCGGGCTCGGTGGCTCAGCCTGTAATCCCGGGCCTTTGGGAGGCTGAGGTGAGTGGATTGCCTGAGCCCGCGGGTTTGAGACCCGCCTGGGCAAGCAAGACCTCATCTCTACAATAAATCAAAAATTAGCCTGGCATGGTAGCGCACACCTGTAGTTCCAGCTACTCGGAAA
>CAUYQG010214381.1:0-12644 GCA_963574415.1 Tarsius wallacei | reverse complement strand
CGCCCCCCGCTGTGTGTGTGTGTGTGTGTGTGTGTGTGTGTGTGTGTGTACTTACTGGAGGTTCTGACAATTAAATGTTATAGTCTACCCCAATGAATTCTAGGAAGGAGACACATGAAAGCATACTTAGCAGAATCTAGGTGAGTGGAGCAAAAGAAACAGAAAAAAAACCAGAGGTAAGTGGTTAGTACTTAGTGTTTATCAATCTAGTAGAAAGTCTATATTGAGTATCTATTACAGTGATATGCCCAACACTGAAAAATTATGAAACACGGTCCCAGATTTTATGCAGCTAACAATGTGCGTGGGGGAAGGTGACAATTTATCTTTCTTAACATATTACCACACCTGTAGGTTTTATCTCTTCTGGCTTATTTTAATAGCTGTTTACCTCTCAATGGTCTGCTTACCTCTAGCTTCACTCTTTCAGAGCCCCAATACATCCTTTCCTCAAAATGGTCTTTAAAAAACTTTATACTCATTTCCTTAACCATAAATGCACCACAAGACAATTTTTAAAAGCCAAAAATTTTGCTTCAACACAGATTAATTATGTAAGAGTCTCCTGGGTAGACCCTGAACATTATATTTTTTTGAGAATTCCCCTATTGTTCTGATGCATGGTGAAGGTTGACTGCAGTAGACTGATTATGACTCTCTCCTTTTAGAAACTTCTGTGCTCTTGTGGTCCTCTCTATCTAAGCCTTTTAACATGGCTACAATGACTTCCATAATCTGACCTGGACTTCATCTCTTAACAATCCTCTCTTCACGCTTCACAATCATTTAAATATTCAGCACTGTTTCACAACTTTATACCTTTTCGTATCTTGCATCCTCTGCATGAAATATTATCTTCCTTATCTGTTTGTCAAAATACTATGCATCCTTTAAAATTTAAATAACACCTCCTTTAGGAAGTTTTTCCTGAACCTTCTTTCTTTGTAACTTATAAACATTTTTGTTACACTAATTGCACAAAATGAATTAGAAACATTTGTTTACACATCTCTCCCTATTCAACTGTGAAGTCTTTGAGAGCTGGAAATGCACTTTATATACCTCTGTATTCACAAAACTTAGCCAAGAGAACTGGCCAACATAGGTGTCCAATACATATTTGTGGACTGATTGGATGAATAAATAAACTTTTGAAAATATTTTAGCATTTCAAAGAGAGAAAAGTGAGCAAGAAAAGAATGAGGCATATTCAAGATGAGGACTTTGTCAGTTGAACACTCAGTGAGAGGATCTCTGTCCTTGGGAAGAAGGGATTTTGTCTGGAGAAAGCTAGGCTGTGCTAGGAAGGATAACTAATTCCATATAGACAGGCAGCCAAGAACAGGCTGTGGCCAAAGTGTTGATGGATGACAGCTGGAAGTATGGCTTGTGAACCAACTAAAAATGACACATCAATCTGAGCTGCAAAATAAATCATTGGGACTCCAAAGGCTTTTGTTCACTTTAAAATCTCACTCTACATGAACATTTAATAAGAACGCTTCAAATTGTTGTAGCGCTTTCCAACTTTACACTTTGCACATTCGCATACATAATCACATTTATTTTAATAACACTTCCCAACAATCCTTATAAGGACAATATTATCAACCCTGTTTTAGGATATAAAAACTGATGCTCTAAAATTTTCAGTAACTAGCCCAAGGTCACACACATGACAAGTGATAGAGTCAGAGCACAAATAGATCTTGAGATAAGAAAGAGAGAGAAAATAAGATAATAAGCCAAAAAAATTGAGGGAAAGTAAAAAATATATATATGACACACACATTAAATTTAACTCTGAGATATATTAATTTCAAGTGCGCTGTTCTTTTCTCAATAAAAAAATTGGATCAGTAAAGGAGTTAGATCAGAGAAGTGGGTGCTCCCAAGCTAGGAGTAATTGACTATGATGTAACTGGTATGGTGCAAGTCACTTTACATTTAATGCCAACAATAACCCTGTATGGTGGTTATTATTATCCACAGTTTCAAAGTATAGAAATTGAGAGACACAAAGATTTGGATTAATTACCTCAAAGATTGCAAAAAATTTCAACCCTATTCTGTTTGACTCCAAAACCAGTGCTACTTAGATAACATCACATGGTTAGTTTCTGTGTTGTGTTAGTTACATTTGAGAAAAATGTTTTATGAGAGTATTATTTGGAATGTCTAATTTTTTATGAAAGTAAGACAAAGAAAGAAAAAGAGTATTCTGAACAAAACTGAAGTAATCATCAAAGTCAACTGGAAGAAAAGTGGGACTTAATCTGAGCTTTTAAGGGATGGGTGAAAGTTTAAGCACAGCTGGACAAGGGAGGGCATTCCAGGAAGGGATAAGGACACAGAGAAAGGCACTGAGGAGAGCGGCATCTGCTGGTGAAAAGAACCCAACAAGTGTGGGCGTGAAAAATTGTTATTGAAGTGCGATTTGTCCCAAACTTCACTTTTGAGGGATATATTCTTCCCTCTGAAATTTTGGGGTTGGAGAAAGTTGCATTCTTGGATATGAGCATCAACTGAAGCCCTTTCTGGTACAAGGAAATTGAATTGCTGATTGCTGGGCTGTGTTATGAAAGGGAGCAAGCCACCAGTTATCATCAGCTCCTTGCAGGGCCCCACTTTCACAACAGTGATAACTGGCAAATAGACCTTGAGATAAGAACAGGAGAATAAATGAGAGATGAGATAAGCAAGCTTTAAAAAAGGACGCAAAATATGTATCTTTTATGGATTATGTTTTTTATTGAAAAAGTAATACATGCACTTCATACAAAAAGTTTCAGAGTACAAAAGAGTATAACAATGAAGCCAGTCTACCACTGCACACACATATTTGCATATATCTTTCTTTATCAAAAAAGAGAGTAATCCATGCACACCATTGTGAGCTTTACTTTTCAAAAATCTCAACAAGTTAAACTTGGAAATAATTTTATTTCAGCACATGTAGATCACTATTATTTCTGTAACAAACCAAATATGATTTCAATATATGAATATATGCTACTTTATCCCATCCTCTTATAATGGACATTAGTTTAGTCCCATTTTTTTCATTAATACAAACAATGTTGCAATGAACACTCATGTACATTTATACCTTTGTATGCTGTACAAGTATTTTCATGATAAACATTTTCAGAATGAAAACTATTGAGTCAAGCATAAATACATTTTTTATACTCATAGTTATTGCAAAATTGTATCTTTCAAAGAGACTGCACCAATTTATAATCCTGTCTACAGTTGTGAAGTGCCCATCTCACTGTCTTCACCAAAACCAGGCATTGTGGAACCTTTGATCATTTCAAATATTAGGAGGGAAATTATTGTTTTACTTTGCCCTGCATTAATCAATAGTGATGCTGAACATCTTTTTCTGTGTGTTTGTTAACATGTGTAGCTGTTTTTTCAGCAAGCTGTCCATTCGTGGTCTTTGTTCATTTTTCTATCCTGATTTTGCTTTTTGTTCTATTGATTTGTAAAGGTCCTTTACATATTAAATAACTTAGTTTGCTATGGGCCAGAAGGGAAGATGTTCTCCTAAATTACCTTTGACTATGTTTATTTTATTTTCTATGTTTAAAAAAGTTTTCAAAATGTATATATGGTTAGATTTATTTATTTTTTATTTTAAAGATGTGGGGTACAATTCAGGATTAGGTATATAAGTGGTCATTGTACTGATTTATTAAGCTTCTTTTTGTTTTCCGAGCTTTGTATCTTCCCTACAAAGATTTTTATTCACTTCAAGATTGCATATATTTTTTTCATGTTTTTTCTGGCTATCTTTACGATTGCATTTTACATTTGACTTCTTGGTATTTCTAAAACTTGTTTTGGGGTAAAAAGCTGGGTAATCCCTAGTCTATGATATTAATTTATTTACTCACATACTAGAAGCAAACTATTTTAATGAGTAAGGATTTACAATATCTTTTAATATGTAGTAGAGGAAGTTTCACCCAACACCCCCTATTTCACCTCCCACCACTTACTTCTATTTTTTAAAATGGTCCTGGCTAGTCTCACACTAAATCACACACATAAATACACAGATAGATAGATAGATAGATAGATAGATAGATAGATAGATAGACAGATAGATTAGAGAACATATTGTTAGTCAAAATGGTTGATAGTTATTGTCTCAAGAGTGAGAGTATGCTCCAGAACCTTCATTTTGAGAGGCATGCACACACACACACACACACACACACACTCCACAAAACATTTAAAAATTGTTATAATTTAAAGATGAAATCCTGGGGATACTTACAATGAATCAAGGGTAAGGTTGCCAGATTTAGAAAATGGAAATATAGGAAGTCCAACTAAATTTGAATTTTAGAAAAATAATAAACTTATTTGCTGTATTTCCCAATTATTGCAAGGGGTATATTTATGTAAAGACTATTTCTGGTGTATCTGAATTTAAGTTGTACTGGATGTCCTCTGTTTTATGGGCAACCCTAATCAACAGGAAAATGAGGAGTAGCTTAAAAGTACAAAAGAAAGTTTTGTGAATTGATGAATTAACACATTAAAGTCGATGGGAAGCCCTTAATGCAGGCACTTAGACATTGGCTCGAACAGAGAAATTACAATTCTGGGGTGTGAATTAAATGAGCTTGTTTTGTCTTCTCAGCTTTGGCTTGAAAAATTAAACCTCTTAAATAAAATACAAGAGGCTCAAAGGATTTGAAGGCTTTTTGGCTTTCTGACTCCAGTTTAAAAGAAAAATCAGTTTAATAGAAATTGAAAATTAAGATTCTGTTATGTTTGTGCCGTGCTATGAAGACTTTTGATATATAGGCTTTATTTTAAGATTAGTGTTTCAAGTTTAAATTATCGGGAAAGTTCCCAAATTGATTTTTTCATTTGGAGTTGGTGGGAAAATGTCATTCTTATTAATCACCTTAGATAATAAGTTTAAGTGGAATTCTTTATGATTTATTGTCTTTTATTTTTAAGTAACCAAGTGATTTGGATCTGAAATTCAAATGTTCCTTAATTCATGAATATTTGCTTACCTAGTTATTTCTTAAAAATTAACTTTACTTTTGGAACAAGCTCCTGCAGCATATTAAGAAAAGCATTGGCTTTGGAGTTAAAGACCTGGATTCAAGTCTCAGATCTGCCATTTAATAGCTCTGTGCTATATAACTTTTACTACATAGTGTTGCTGTAAGAATTAAATGAGGTATACAGGTTAAGTACATGGTACTTTGTAGGTATTTAATTAATGTCCATTTGTTACGGATACCTAGATATCGAAAGTCATAAATATATGCAAAATTATTTCCACAAATACTTTTCTAGAGGGTAAAATTTCGCTTGTCACTTGAATTCTTTTTAAAGGCTGATGAGTTTTCTATTCCCACAAATATGGTGAAAAGTTAGATAAATATAATGGTGATCTAATGTGTGCTCAGTATGAAACAAAAGAACTCAAAATATACAGCAACATGTATCAATGGGGTTTCTTATGGAAATTTACTGAGTTGTAATACTGATGTTTGTCTCTCTGTTGGAAAAAAATAAGACACTAATAAGAGTCTCTTTAACTACCTATGAGGGGAGGGAACCACTAACTAGACTTGAAAGAATCTCATGATTATTCTGTGGTGCAACCTTTGAAATAGCCTATTCTTGGCCACATCAATTCACATATGGAGGGCATTTGGTTTCTGTTATTTATTTGTTTTTCTCATTGGAAATTTGTTAAGGCTTTGTTATATGCTATGGAATGGTTAGACATGGGAAAAGAGCCCAAGCACCCATGGCTGACCCTGGGATTTGGGGAAGAGTGTTGGTGATCTGTAGGAGCAGGAAGGTTGCTGGTAAGAATGTGTGATATCCAACCAAGAGATAGACAGAGAAAGGCAATAAGAGACAAGACTTCCCAGAGACAGGAGTTTGAATGTTCCATAGATAATCCCTTGTCCTTTTCTCTTATATGGGCTTTACTCCTAATTACAGGATGATTGGGAGGAAGTTAGAAGACCTGGGTTCTAGTCATTAACTCTGTGTATTCTGGAGCAAGTCATCTCTACTTGCTGGGCCTCATTTTTCTCATATGTAGAACTGAGATGGAGGGGAGGGGATGCCTTGACTGTCTTCAGGTTTGGTGTGAGAAGAAAATGAGAGAACAGACTTAAGTGTTTTTTTGAAAAAACAAGTAGTGCTATGAAAATGCAAGTGTACAGATGATTATTTATCATCACTTATAGTGACTGCAAGGATAATATGATGAGCAAAAGTAATCAGATATTATCTTTGATTTAGAGAATCTAAACCTGAGATTTCTCAGGGAATTGAGGGAACAGTAAACTGATCCTTCAACACCTATTCTTCATTTGCTTTTCTCCAGTCAGTCTCATGGTCCAGACCTTGTCAAGGACTCTATTTTTCTCTGTTAGTGTCTCTAATAAGGGTATAGTATTTTGCATACCAATGGCTAGATGCATACCAAAACACTGTTGCGAGGGGACATGAGACAAGTTCAAAATTATTAATCATATGGAGAAGATAAATATTAATGTTTTCAATTAATTTGAAAATAAAACTCTACTTCACAGTGAAAAGAGTCATCTTAGGAAGAGACTTAGAACCAATGAAAGGAAAGTCATGACATCAATCAAATGAAAAGCTTGGGCCAGGAGATTATTTCTAAAGGTCCCTTCCAGCTCTCATTTTCACAGAGTCTTTGTGAAAAAAGACCTCAGCTACCTTTCCAATCCAATCTCCTCTCTACTCCAAGCCTCTCCTTGTAAGCTAACTAATTTCCTCTGCCTTTCCTCCCCAGCTAGTTTCAGTTACCCTTGGCACTTTCTTCCAAATGAAAACTTCATGCCCTTCCCCTTCACTTAACTAGTGAGCCTTTAAGACTGAGTTACCAAGGATGAAAGGAGTGACTATTGACCCAGCAATGTGCTAGGTACTTTATGTAATTTCTAACCCTCATGAAAGATTTTTGAGATGGGCTTTAGTCTTCTTCGTTTACAGGAAAGAAAACTGAAGTTCATAAGTTTAAGTAACTTGCTGAAGATTACATAGCTAGTGGCAAAGTTGTGGATTGAATTAAAATCTGTCAGCCTCCATAGTTGGGTTGTCAAGTTCAAGACTCACCTCACTGAACCCCCCAAACCTTCACTCACCTCAGACACCCTCCAGGTCTTTAAATCAAGCCATGCCTTTAATACTATCACATAGCAGACTTATTTGAATTAGGTTTATTTGAGTTGATATCTTCTCTTTGCAGTTACTTTCTGGGTTCCCCAAGAGAAAGGACCATAGTGAATTCAACTCTCTATATCCAGTGGCCAGTTCTGTGACTTGCACACAGTAGGAGTTTTCATTAAATTAATTTTCTGTTCAGAATCTGTGTTTAAGTATTAAATATGTTTTATCAGTGGAAGAAAACCGTAGCTAAGGTAATTTGTGAGCTGAAGCCATTGTTACCTCTGTTGCTAAGGGAAGTCAGTTACCCTGGGATACTAATTAACTGAAGCTATTGTGGAAATTAAGCCAGCATCCTCCAGCGGGTTCAGAGAACTGATGGAAGGAGGGAATCTAGAAGGTGTTAAGTAAGAAAGTGTATTTTCTGATTTGAGGCAAAGTGACTAAGGGAGGGGGTAGCTTGGCACTTTCAGCTTGGCACATTCAGCACCATCACACCTCTATGAATCCGATTTCTCCTCTTTCGTGGGCAAAGAGGTTGTTCCCTATAATTAACTGAAACAGTCGAGGCAAGGTGAATAGACTGCCTGGGGCTGAGACCTACACTTTGGTCTTTGCTAGCCATTGAAGGATAAGCATCTGGGGGGCTTTGACGTCAAAGCAGCTCCAAGGCTGAATGAAAAGTATGGAAGAGACTCTCAACTCTTAAGTTCAGGTTTTAGTTGAGCTGATGAAGGGAAAGTAAGAGATCAATAAGAAAAGGTAACAGGTTCTACCTGGGGCACCTATTGCATTTAAAAGAATTGTCTACTCTGCTGTGGAAATAAGGGTTCAGCAATTTTAATAAAGATATTTATCTATGGTTCTAGAAGAAGTCCAAACAGTGTACGTACTTATCCACAACATAACCAGAGTTCACACTTTTTGGACTTGGACTCAAGTTGCTCTAACAGACTAGTTCCACCTAGTGATAGTGTACCTAAATTGCAGTTTGTTTTTCTGAGAAAATGAAAACGTGGCCTTTACAAGCGGCCACTGCAGCACTGAAGTCATGAAATTATTCAACAGCTGAGCACCAGCTTCGTGAGAAGCCCTGGGCTAGGGACAGTGACGCGTGTCTGGGAAGAGGGAGTGAATGCTTTGCATATTGGCTAAGTGAAACAATAATAAAACTTCTGATTAACAGCAGGAAGTGAGAGCACCAGGCATACCGGAAACATATAAATTAATATTTAGAGACCACAGTAAGTGGGCTTAACTCTCTTCCTACTGACTCATGCAGTATAAGAACTCAAAATCTTTCTTCTGCATGTCAAAGAACCATGAAAAAGGAAGGAGTAAAATTCCAAAAAGAATTATGACCAGAAGAACAAAAGGATGCTTTAAAATCCAGAGCGGTATGGCACCCTCCTCTATTGATGAAACAACTCTATAAGGTGATTGTCCAACTTCACCAGAGTCACACCGAGGTTTTCTTCACTCTAGACTCACACATCTAAATGCCTTTGCGGTTAAACAGCTTCCACTCTGAACATCCAAAGCTACAACAGTAGCAGATCGGCTGGGATATAAGTATGGTGGCCCTGAATCAGGGCTACCCTGCACTAAGAACTAGTACAGCAACCACAACCCAATGCCAAAGATAGGGCAGCAAGTATTGAGTCCAAATGTTCAGGTGAATCAGGCCTTCTGTGATTGTGAGAGATACAAGTTTGAGAATGCATCCTGTGGGCAAGTTTCAGCAAGCCCACTGGCTTGCACTGTAGGCTGTTGGATCCCTGTTTGGGGGACTAAACCCTAAAAATGCTCTCCAGAACTCACAAACCATTTCCTCTATCATGGTTAGATGAATCTGCAGCTATACTTGAGGGACAGATGTTTATCCATCCAATATTTTCCGTGTTCTCACCACTCTCCTTTGGCCCACAGTTTCCTGCTCATGTCCAGACTCCACCTCCAACTTATTTTTAGGACAGCCAATGGGCACCTGTGGCCCTTCTTCTGTGTCCCAGGTCTTTTGTCAATGAACCAAGCTTCCAGTCATTTATTTTCCAATGACTATAAATCTAGATTCCTCCTGGATTTCAATGGATAGAAAGTAAAGGATTATGGTTTAGGTATCTGTATCTTAATGAAATCCCTCCATTTTGTTTTGATTCAGCAGATCAGCAGATGAGATCCCAAACTGGATTTTGTCCCAGTATTTTCATTTCTACTTCCTCTAAGAAGTCTCCTAGTGTTATCAGCCTTCATTTATCTACTCCTTTTGAATTAATGTAATGTAAAATCAAGGATTGTGCACTTTTTTTATTTTAGAAAGCATTCCATTTTCTTTTCTTTTCTGGAAGAGATTGTGGAGAATTGCTATTATTTCTTCCCTAAGCATCTGACAGAATTGACCAGTGAAAACATCTGGTCCTGGTGCTTTCTAAGGTTATTAATTAGTGACTCAATTTCTTTAATAGATACATGGCTTTCAGGTTATCTGTTTACCCTTTGGTACATTTGGTAGTTTGCATCTTTAAGGAATTTGGTCCAACTCATCAAAGTAATCAAAATTGTGAACATAGAGTTGTTTTTATAAACTTTTTTTTTTTTTTTTTTTTTGCCCATAGTAGCCTGAACGCATGACATTGGGTCAGAAATTCGAAGCTAAGAAGGGTCAGGCCTGGTGACTACTTGGATGGGAGACCACCTGGGATTGTGTATTTTTAAAAGCCTTCCAGAAACCAATCAGTATAACAGGTTTCCTGGAGCAGGAATCCCATTCACAAAACCCCAATACATGCTTACCTGATACTTACCTGTCTACCCCTCCCCACTCCTGATAGAACAGAACCCCCCAACCCACGAGACAGCTATTTCAACTCCTATGACCTTTTTCAGCAACCCTAGTAACCATGAAAATCTCCATCTCACTGATCCCAAATATTCACATGTTGCAGCCTGAACCAACTTGGGGAGGGGGAGATTGGTAACATTTAAATAACTATTTGAAACATTTGCAAAGTTTTTTGTTTAAAAAGTACTTTGCTTTGAAAGTGATACCATCTTTTTCAGAAAACAGTTTGTAGAAATTATTTTGCTAAAGCGGCTTGTAGTTGCTCCCCTGGGTGTGTGTCTTCTATTAAGGCAATGATCTCAGAATCCTTGCTACAAAAGCCCAAACAAAATGCTAAATCCCTTCAAGCGTCCCTGAACAGGCAGATATATTGGTGGTCAGCTGCGGAGGGCAGCTTGGAAACTGAAATCAATCTGTTTTAGCCTCTGCGCTTTAGCAGCATTTTCTTAAATTGTTCTTCTCAGTTGCTAGTTACTTTAAGGCACTTTCTGTTGAAGGGGAAAATGTGTACATGTAAACCCCAAGAAAACCCTACCTAGCATAGACCTCTGAAATCAAAAATTAATTTCAAAAGGAGGAGCAGAAAGGGGAATAATTTGTGGATGGAAATAATTCTCCCTTCTACCTTGCATATGTCACTAGGCAGGACCCTGACTTAAACTGGTATCAAATAATGATTCATTCATCTGGATTGGATTGAGAACTCCTGAGAGCCAGAAAAGGTTCCTGGAAGGGGAAAGAGATGCTGACTGCCATGTTTCACAACTCCAGGAGGCACCACTTACAACTGAAGAGATGTGGAGAAGGTTCCAAAAAATGGTCCCCTGGTAGCAAATGAAACAGGTGACACAGAGGAGGTCTAGGAAAAAGACTGAAATCAAAATAGTACAGAGATTGGCTCTGGATAATACAATTAGGTAGCACTGAGGGTGAAGGTGTCTGTACAAATCTCCAGCTCTGCAAGGTCCAGGCAAAGAACGCCAGCAGAAGACAGAAAAAGCCAGCCCAGTCCCAGGTACTGACGCACTGCTAGGGACGGTGGGGGTGTTGATAGGGAGTTAACATGGGAAGTTGGAGACACCGAGCCTTAAGACTGACTTATAACAGGAAAGATTAGAAAGAAAAGCAAGTCTGGAATGGAAGAACTGAGGCAAAGTTTTTGCATAGGCGATTTAGTTGTCCCAGCTGGAGGAGCTGGAAAAGGTCCAGGCAGAAGCTTAAGGGGCTGATGCTGAGTGCATTCGTCAAAATGCTGTTGCGCTCCATACAAACAATTGAAAACCAGGAATTTAAAATTTTACCTTAAAAACAAGAAAAATTACCAAACTGATTACCAGAACATGTATATAGATGACATGACCAAAACAATTACCATATAAGAAATTGAGAGGGGTGTCTCCATCCCCAGACAGATATTGACTACAATGCATATTTGTATACCTAACCCTTAACTGTACCTCACAATTTTAAAATAAAAAATATTGATTTAATAAAAAAAAAGAAATTGAGAAAATTGTCAAAGAGAAATTTTCCCCTAAAAGTACTAGGCTTAAACTGATTCTTGGTTTAATTCTATCAGGTTGTTTACAAATATTTTTAAATTTTAGAACATTTTTAGATATACACAAAAGTTGTGAAAAATCTGTGTACAGACAATTCCCAAATACCCCACATCAGGTTTCCCCTATTACTAACATCTTGCATTAGTGTGGTACATTTTTTACATTCAATAACAAATATTGACACATTATTACTAACTAAAGTCCATATTTTATTCAAATTTTCTTAGGTTTTACCTAATGTCCTTTTTCTGTTCCATTATATTTCAGCCAGGGTTCCCTGTTATATTTAATTATCATATCTCCCTAGGCTCCTCTTGGCTGTAATTGTTTCTCAGACTTTGATTGTTTTTGATGGCCTTGACCATTTTGAAGAGTATAGATCAGTTATTTTACAGAATATCCATGAATTGGAATTTCTCTGAAGCTTTTCTTAGGATTGGATTAGGGTTATAGGCTTCTGGGAGGAAGATCACAGAGGAAGTGCCACTCACAACACATCAAGTGTACATGCTATTATCATGATGGTAGATGTTAACCTTGATTACCTGGTTAGGCAGTGGTTGTCATGTTTCTCTACTGTAAACTTACACTCCACTTCCCACCTTTCAATATTGTACTCTTTGGAAAGAATTCACTTCACTATGTGTAGCCCATGCTTAACGAGTGAGGGAGTATCTTGAGAGTGAGGTATCTATACAAATTATTTGGAATTCTTCTGCACAGATTTGTTTCCCTCATATTTTTCTTTATTTAGTTGTTTACTTATATCAGTATGAACTCATGGAGGTTTATGTTAAATTTGGGTTATATTTCAACAATACTTAATTTTATTGCTTATTATAGCTTTGAGATTACATCAAACTAAAAAGCTTCTGCACAGTAAACAATCTACAGAATAAAAATACAACCTTTACTACGAATGGAAGAATATATTTGCAATCTATACATCTGATAAGAGTTCAATATCCGACATATACAAGAAATTCAAACACTTCAATAGCAAGATAAAAATAGCCAGATTTTTAAAATGAGCAAAAGGCTTGAATAGA